>JAJQQW010001784.1:15000-21745 GCA_025583905.1 Ia io | reverse complement strand
AGAACAGTGGACACTGCCTCACTTTGTGGGGCGTACCCCACCTTTCCCGCTGGTAAGGCTTCCAGGAGCTTGGTGCTGAGCCTGACTCGCAGAAATGTGTTACTGGCGTCTCTGCGGGCTGGTTGTCTCTTGGCCTGTCATGCATCTGAAGCCTGGAGTATAAGCAGATGCCTAACACCAGCGTCCCCACCTCCCCAAGTCTTCCCTTATTCAGGGAGCAGGAGTCCTCTGGGCCAGCAGGGAATGCCATTGTGTCATGGAGATGCTGATGGCTTCACGTGCTGGAACCACTTTCCCTCCCACGATCTGGTGGCCCCATTTGGAGGGTGGGGTTCTTCATGACCTTGGGACAGGCATTTGTCTTGCTTCTCTGGGCAGGGGGTGGGGAGGGTGCCCAGGCAGCACCGCCCACACCGGACCTTCAGGACCCCATGCCCTGTGTAGGAGGACTGATACTGTGCAATCTGAGCCCTGTCTGGGTGGAGTGGAGCCCCCGCCAGTTGAGAAGGCACCTGCTGTGTGGCTGAGGAAGCTGTGAGCGTCCCAGGGACACTTGGAGAATTTTGTTTGGACTCAATGGAGGGGGGTGGTGGATTCTTACGTGAAGTGTAGCTTGAGGGGTTGGTGCATGTGTGGGTGTGGGTCATGGAGTGGATTTTGCAAAAGATTTTCTGTAGTTGTATTTGTGGGGCTTCTGTTTGTGTGTATTGTTTTGGGGTTGTAATAGAGGGTCTTGGTTTTGTTTTTGGAGGTGTGTCGTGGGTTTAATGTGGGAAGGTTGGGGGCTAGGGTAGTAGGTGTTTTTTTTTGGGGGATGTGGGTGGAGGTGGGCGGGTGCATATGTAGGGGGTTAAGTATTTATTTGTATTGTGTGGGGGGGATATGGGAATTAGAGTTGGGAGGGGGATGTATATGGGGATATTGTGGGTTGGTTGTTGATGAGAGTTATTTATGTGGGATGTGTTGATGTGGGGGAATATGGAGGGTTTTATGGAGTTAGGGTTAGTGTGTGGGGATGTTAATGTTTTTTTGTAGTGTTGTGTTCAGTGGGGTTTCTTGGATTTATTGTAATTTGCGATTTTTGGTAGGGGGGTTGGTGTGGGAGGGCGGTTGTGAAGGGTAAGAAGGGACCAAATTAGAAAAAATATGTGGTAAAGAAATGTATTGAAAAAAAAAGTCTATTTTGGGAGTAAGGAATTTCTAAAATAAAAAATGTTGGGATAAAAAAAAAAAGAAAAAAACAAAAAAAAACGGTTTAATTTAGTGGCTATAAGAAAATGATTTTATGTGTGGCAATGGGGGAAAAAAAAAAAAATAGATTGGGCAGGGAAGGTATGGAAAAAAAAAAAAACAAAAAAAAAATTATAGAAGGTATGGTTAAATAATCAAAATTTTGGAGATGATAAAATTTTGTGGGTATAAAAAAAAATATAGTGTAAAAAGTAGGAAAGGGGGGTGGGGGGGGGGGGGGGGGGGTGGGGTGGGGGGGTGGGGGGGGGGGGGGGGGAGGGGGGGGGTGGGGGGGGGGGGGGGGGGGGGGGGGGGGGGGGGGGGGGGGGGGGGGGGGGGGGGGGGGGGGGGGGGGGGGGGGGGGGGGGGGGGGGGGGGGGGGGGGGGGGGGGGGGGGGGGGGGGGGGGGGGGGGGGGGGGGGGGGGGGGGGGGGGGGGGGGGGGGGGGGGGGGGGGGGGGGGGGGGGGGGGGGGGGGGGGGGGGGGGGGGGGGGGGGGGGGGGGGGGGGGGGGGGGGGGGGGGGGGGGGGGGGGGGGGGGGGGGGGGGGGGGGGGGGGGGGGGGGGGGGGGGGGGGGGGGGGGGGGGGGGGGGGGGGGGGGGGGGGGGGGGGGGGGGGGGGGGGGGGGGGGGGGGGGGGGGGGGGGGGGGGGGGGGGGGGGGGGGGGGGGGGGGGGGGGGGGGGGGGGGGGGGGGGGGGGGGGGGGGGGGGGGGGGGGGGGGGGGGGGGGGGGGGGGGGGGGGGGGGGGGGGGGGGGGGGGGGGGGGGGGGGGGGGGGGGGGGGGGGGGGGGGGGGGGGGGGGGGGGGGGGGGGGGGGGGGGGGGGGGGGGGGGGGGGGGGGGGGGGGGGGGGGGGGGGGGGGGGGGGGGGGGGGGGGGGGGGGGGGGGGGGGGGGGGGGGGGGGGGGGGGGGGGGGGGGGGGGGGGGGGGGGGGGGGGGGGGGGGGGGGGGGGGGGGGGGGGGGGGGGGGGGGGGGGGGGGGGGGGGGGGGGGGGGGGGGGGGGGGGGGGGGGGGGGGGGGGGGGGGGGGGGGGGGGGGGGGGGGGGGGGGGGGGGGGGGGGGGGGGGGGGGGGGGGGGGGGGGGGGGGGGGGGGGGGGGGGGGGGGGGGGGGGGGGGGGGGGGGGGGGGGGGGGGGGGGGGGGGGGGGGGGGGGGGGGGGGGGGGGGGGGGGGGGGGGGGGGGGGGGGGGGGGGGGGGGGGGGGGGGGGGGGGGGGGGGGGGGGGGGGGGGGGGGGGGGGGGGGGGGGGGGGGGGGGGGGGGGGGGGGGGGGGGGGGGGGGGGGGGGGGGGGGGGGGGGGGGGGGGGGGGGGGGGGGGGGGGGGGGGGGGGGGGGGGGGGGGGGGGGGGGGGGGGGGGGGGGGGGGGGGGGGGGGGGGGGGGGGGGGGGGGGGGGGGGGGGGGGGGGGGGGGGGGGGGGGGGGGGGGGGGGGGGGGGGGGGGGGGGGGGGGGGGGGGGGGGGGGGGGGGGGGGGGGGGGGGGGGGGGGGGGGGGGGGGGGGGGGGGGGGGGGGGGGGGGGGGGGGGGGGGGGGGGGGGGGGGGGGGGGGGGGGGGGGGGGGGGGGGGGGGGGGGGGGGGGGGGGGGGGGGGGGGGGGGGGGGGGGGGGGGGGGGGGGGGGGGGGGGGGGGGGGGGGGGGGGGGGGGGGGGGGGGGGGGGGGGGGGGGGGGGGGGGGGGGGGGGGGGGGGGGGGGGGGGGGGGGGGGGGGGGGGGGGGGGGGGGGGGGGGGGGGGGGGGGGGGGGGGGGGGGGGGGGGGGGGGGGGGGGGGGGGGGGGGGGGGGGGGGGGGGGGGGGGGGGGGGGGGGGGGGGGGGGGGGGGGGGGGGGGGGGGGGGGGGGGGGGGGGGGGGGGGGGGGGGGGGGGGGGGGGGGGGGGGGGGGGGGGGGGGGGGGGGGGGGGGGGGGGGGGGGGGGGGGGGGGGGGGGGGGGGGGGGGGGGGGGGGGGGGGGGGGGGGGGGGGGGGGGGGGGGGGGGGGGGGGGGGGGGGGGGGGGGGGGGGGGGGGGGGGGGGGGGGGGGGGGGGGGGGGGGGGGGGGGGGGGGGGGGGGGGGGGGGGGGGGGGGGGGGGGGGGGGGGGGGGGGGGGGGGGGGGGGGGGGGGGGGGGGGGGGGGGGGGGGGGGGGGGGGGGGGGGGGGGGGGGGGGGGGGGGGGGGGGGGGGGGGGGGGGGGGGGGGGGGGGGGGGGGGGGGGGGGGGGGGGGGGGGGGGGGGGGGGGGGGGGGGGGGGGGGGGGGGGGGGGGGGGGGGGGGGGGGGGGGGGGGGGGGGGGGGGGGGGGGGGGGGGGGGGGGGGGGGGGGGGGGGGGGGGGGGGGGGGGGGGGGGGGGGGGGGGGGGGGGGGGGGGGGGGGGGGGGGGGGGGGGGGGGGGGGGGGGGGGGGGGGGGGGGGGGGGGGGGGGGGGGGGGGGGGGGGGGGGGGGGGGGGGGGGGGGGGGGGGGGGGGGGGGGGGGGGGGGGGGGGGGGGGGGGGGGGGGGGGGGGGGGGGGGGGGGGGGGGGGGGGGGGGGGGGGGGGGGGGGGGGGGGGGGGGGGGGGGGGGGGGGGGGGGGGGGGGGGGGGGGGGGGGGGGGGGGGGGGGGGGGGGGGGGGGGGGGGGGGGGGGGGGGGGGGGGGGGGGGGGGGGGGGGGGGGGGGGGGGGGGGGGGGGGGGGGGGGGGGGGGGGGGGGGGGGGGGGGGGGGGGGGGGGGGGGGGGGGGGGGGGGGGGGGGGGGGGGGGGGGGGGGGGGGGGGGGGGGGGGGGGGGGGGGGGGGGGGGGGGGGGGGGGGGGGGGGGGGGGGGGGGGGGGGGGGGGGGGGGGGGGGGGGGGGGGGGGGGGGGGGGGGGGGGGGGGGGGGGGGGGGGGGGGGGGGGGGGGGGGGGGGGGGGGGGGGGGGGGGGGGGGGGGGGGGGGGGGGGGGGGGGGGGGGGGGGGGGGGGGGGGGGGGGGGGGGGGGGGGGGGGGGGGGGGGGGGGGGGGGGGGGGGGGGGGGGGGGGGGGGGGGGGGGGGGGGGGGGGGGGGGGGGGGGGGGGGGGGGGGGGGGGGGGGGGGGGGGGGGGGGGGGGGGGGGGGGGGGGGGGGGGGGGGGGGGGGGGGGGGGGGGGGGGGGGGGGGGGGGGGGGGGGGGGGGGGGGGGGGGGGGGGGGGGGGGGGGGGGGGGGGGGGGGGGGGGGGGGGGGGGGGGGGGGGGGGGGGGGGGGGGGGGGGGGGGGGGGGGGGGGGGGGGGGGGGGGGGGGGGGGGGGGGGGGGGGGGGGGGGGGGGGGGGGGGGGGGGGGGGGGGGGGGGGGGGGGGGGGGGGGGGGGGGGGGGGGGGGGGGGGGGGGGGGGGGGGGGGGGGGGGGGGGGGGGGGGGGGGGGGGGGGGGGGGGGGGGGGGGGGGGGGGGGGGGGGGGGGGGGGGGGGGGGGGGGGGGGGGGGGGGGGGGGGGGGGGGGGGGGGGGGGGGGGGGGGGGGGGGGGGGGGGGGGGGGGGGGGGGGGGGGGGGGGGGGGGGGGGGGGGGGGGGGGGGGGGGGGGGGGGGGGGGGGGGGGGGGGGGGGGGGGGGGGGGGGGGGGGGGGGGGGGGGGGGGGGGGGGGGGGGGGGGGGGGGGGGGGGGGGGGGGGGGGGGGGGGGGGGGGGGGGGGGGGGGGGGGGGGGGGGGGGGGGGGGGGGGGGGGGGGGGGGGGGGGGGGGGGGGGGGGGGGGGGGGGGGGGGGGGGGGGGGGGGGGGGGGGGGGGGGGGGGGGGGGGGGGGGGGGGGGGGGGGGGGGGGGGGGGGGGGGGGGGGGGGGGGGGGGGGGGGGGGGGGGGGGGGGGGGGGGGGGGGGGGGGGGGGGGGGGGGGGGGGGGGGGGGGGGGGGGGGGGGGGGGGGGGGGGGGGGGGGGGGGGGGGGGGGGGGGGGGGGGGGGGGGGGGGGGGGGGGGGGGGGGGGGGGGGGGGGGGGGGGGGGGGGGGGGGGGGGGGGGGGGGGGGGGGGGGGGGGGGGGGGGGGGGGGGGGGGGGGGGGGGGGGGGGGGGGGGGGGGGGGGGGGGGGGGGGGGGGGGGGGGGGGGGGGGGGGGGGGGGGGGGGGGGGGGGGGGGGGGGGGGGGGGGGGGGGGGGGGGGGGGGGGGGGGGGGGGGGGGGGGGGGGGGGGGGGGGGGGGGGGGGGGGGGGGGGGGGGGGGGGGGGGGGGGGGGGGGGGGGGGGGGGGGGGGGGGGGGGGGGGGGGGGGGGGGGGGGGGGGGGGGGGGGGGGGGGGGGGGGGGGGGGGGGGGGGGGGGGGGGGGGGGGGGGGGGGGGGGGGGGGGGGGGGGGGGGGGGGGGGGGGGGGGGGGGGGGGGGGGGGGGGGGGGGGGGGGGGGGGGGGGGGGGGGGGGGGGGGGGGGGGGGGGGGGGGGGGGGGGGGGGGGGGGGGGGGGGGGGGGGGGGGGGGGGGGGGGGGGGGGGGGGGGGGGGGGGGGGGGGGGGGGGGGGGGGGGGGGGGGGGGGGGGGGGGGGGGGGGGGGGGGGGGGGGGGGGGGGGGGGGGGGGGGGGGGGGGGGGGGGGGGGGGGGGGGGGGGGGGGGGGGGGGGGGGGGGGGGGGGGGGGGGGGGGGGGGGGGGGGGGGGGGGGGGGGGGGGGGGGGGGGGGGGGGGGGGGGGGGGGGGGGGGGGGGGGGGGGGGGGGGGGGGGGGGGGGGGGGGGGGGGGGGGGGGGGGGGGGGGGGGGGGGGGGGGGGGGGGGGGGGGGGGGGGGGGGGGGGGGGGGGGGGGGGGGGGGGGGGGGGGGGGGGGGGGGGGGGGGGGGGGGGGGGGGGGGGGGGGGGGGGGGGGGGGGGGGGGGGGGGGGGGGGGGGGGGGGGGGGGGGGGGGGGGGGGGGGGGGGGGGGGGGGGGGGGGGGGGGGGGGGGGGGGGGGGGGGGGGGGGGGGGGGGGGGGGGGGGGGGGGGGGGGGGGGGGGGGGGGGGGGGGGGGGGGGGGGGGGGGGGGGGGGGGGGGGGGGGGGGGGGGGGGGGGGGGGGGGGGGGGGGGGGGGGGGGGGGGGGGGGGGGGGGGGGGGGGGGGGGGGGGGGGGGGGGGGGGGGGGGGGGGGGGGGGGGGGGGGGGGGGGGGGGGGGGGGGGGGGGGGGGGGGGGGGGGGGGGGGGGGGGGGGGGGGGGGGGGGGGGGGGGGGGGGGGGGGGGGGGGGGGGGGGGGGGGGGGGGGGGGGGGGGGGGGGGGGGGGGGGGGGGGGGGGGGGGGGGGGGGGGGGGGGGGGGGGGGGGGGGGGGGGGGGGGGGGGGGGGGGGGGGGGGGGGGGGGGGGGGGGGGGGGGGGGGGGGGGGGGGGGGGGGGGGGGGGGGGGGGGGGGGGGGGGGGGGGGGGGGGGGGGGGGGGGGGGGGGGGGGGGGGGGGGGGGGGGGGGGGGGGGGGGGGGGGGGGGGGGGGGGGGGGGGGGGGGGGGGGGGGGGGGGGGGGGGGGGGGGGGGGGGGGGGGGGGGGGGGGGGGGGGGGGGGGGGGGGGGGGGGGGGGGGGGGGGGGGGGGGGGGGGGGGGGGGGGGGGGGGGGGGGGGGGGGGGGGGGGGGGGGGGGGGGGGGGGGGGGGGGG
>JAJQQW010001784.1:0-10000 GCA_025583905.1 Ia io | reverse complement strand
GGTTTGGGGGGGGTGGGGTGGGGGGGGGGGGGGTGGGGGGGGTTTGGTTTTTTTGGGGGGGAACTGGGGGGTTGATGGTTGGGGGTGGGGGGGGGGGTGTTTGGGGGGAGTTGTTTGGGGTTGGGGTGGTGGTTGGGGGTGGTTTGGGGGGGGTTGGGGTGGTTGGGTTAGTTTGGTTTTTGGGTTGGTGGGGTTTGTGGTTTTTGGGGGTGGGTGTGGGGTGGTTAATGGGTTTGGGTTGGGGAAAGGGTTTATTGGGTTTGGGGGGGGTGGGGTGGTGGGGTGGGGGGGGTGGTATTTTTTTATAAGGGGGGGGGGGGGGGGGGGGTTAGTTGTTTGGGGGGTTTTGTGGGGGTAGGGGGGGGGTATGGTTGGGGGGGGTGGGAGGTGGGGTAGTATTGGCTTTGTGGATTAATTGTTTGTTTGGGGGGGGGTTGGGGGGTAGGAGTGTGTGTTTATTTTTGTGTTTTGTGTAGTTTTTTGTGGTGGGTTTTGGGTGGGGGTTGTGGGGGGGTAAGATGTTTTGGTGTTAGTTGGGGGGGGGTTTATTGGTGTTTTGGTGTTTGGGAAAGGTGTGTTGGGGGGGTGGGTTTGGGTGGGTGGTGTTGGGGAGTTTGTTAAATTTCTTGGATGGGGGGTTGTGGGGGGATACGGGGGGTTTTTTGGAGTGTTTGGGTGGGGTGGGTGGGTAATGGGTAGTTGGTGTGGGTTTTGTTGGGTTGGGGGGTTTGGGGGTGGGTTGGGGGTTGTTTAGTTAGTTTACACCATTATAGTTTAATGTATTGGTTGAGGTTTTTTGGTTTGGGGTTAAAATGTGAGGGTTTTTATGTGGGGGGGGGGGGGTTGTCTATTTAAAGTTAATTATTTTTGGGTTTAATATTATTTTTCGGTAAACCTTATTCCCTTTTCCCTCCAAGGGGGTGGGGGTGGACATTTGAGGTGTTTTTTTATAATCCACATTCCTGGGCCTTTTCATTTACTTGTTTTTTTGGTTTGTATAAGGGTTGGTGGAAAATATCAAAAACTGGGTAAAACCTTTTTGTGTTTATGTTTGGCAGTTATGGATAAGTTTTTTTAGGGGTGCTCCCCCCAAATGAACTAATGAGCTTTTCCCCACCCAAGATTTGTTAATTTTTTTAATTTTTTTAAAATAGTTTTATGGTTCCTTTGGGTGGTAATAAATTTTTTGTTGTGCTGTAAGCCCCACCTTGGTTTGGAGTTTGCCTGAGGGTGTTAACAGGGCCCTTTGGGCCCGTTGGACAAATAATCGGTTTGCTGTATTTCAGTTTTCAGAAAATTCCAGTGGGGGAGGAGCCGTGTGCAAAATCAGGATGTGGTGTTTGTGTGTTTCCCAATTTGTTTGTGTGTAACAACTAGGTCAGACTTTTTTTTTGTATGGGGTTTGTGACCACTTGCTTTTTCCCCCTCACTTAAATCAGGGGGTTTGCTTCGTTGTCCTGGGGTGGTCCTGTGGGGCCCGTGTTGCCCGGTACCCTGTAATCTTGCTGGGCCAACTTTTTCGGTTTTTGCTCGATGGGGGAGGGGGAAACAGTTGGGGCTTCGCCAAGCAAAGGAGGCCAGGGGTGGGGCCTCTTTTTACAGCGAGTGCTTTCGGGGTTTTATTTAAAGTTGATGCTGTTTAGGGCTGTATGCCCCCCAATTGTATTGGTATGTTGAAAAAATTCCCAAATTAAACTATTTTAGGGGGTGGGGTGTGGGTACCCATACTTTGCTTTTTTCCTTTTTCTATTTCCCAGTTGTTTTTGTAGTCTGAGAGGGTTGTTTTTTGCCCCCCCTTACTGGTCTTGTTGTGTGGTTGGGTTAAGTATGGTTGCCTAATCCAACCTTTTTCCTTTTCAAATTTTGTGGGAATCTTGTGCTGTCAATTCTATGTAACTTTTTAGGGTTTTAAGGTCTTACCTATAGGATTTTTTGCCAGAAATTTGGTTAATAAGAATCCAATGTCCACATTTGAAGGGGATTTTGGGGATGTCCCAAAAAACTTTCAATTATGAATTTTTTTTTACTTTTGTTTAGCCTTTAGGTGAGCCTTGCCAGATCCTGTTCGGTCTTGGGGGACTTGGCGGTAGCTCGCAACATGGGGGGGTCATTTATCCTCCATGTTTAGCCCAATTTCCTCTCCAAGGAAAAGGAGGCCCCCCAGGCTGAAACACTGGGCTGTTGGTGGAAGAATAAATTAGGGCGGAAAAGGCCCTTGGGGTCTATTTTTCAAGGAGGGGGGGGGCTTGTGTTTTGGGAAATGTCCTTGTTTCCTGCATTTTCTGGCAATCCCCCCACATGGGCAGGGAGGGGGAACCCTGAAAAAAAAACCTGTCCTTTCAGTTATATTGGGACAGTAAATTTGAAAAAAGAGGGAATGCTTTCTTCTTTATTCTCGGGATTTGAGGCCCAAGTTGACGTGGGCGGGGCGGATGTTATTCAAAAACCCTTGGGTTGGGGTGGCTGGACTGCCCATTTTTCCACTTTTTTGCCGCCTTTCTTATACGGGGTTGGTGGGGTTACTGGGTTCCCCACCCCTTTCCTGCCTGGACTAACACAACCCCAAGGGGCCATGCATTTCATGTTGGTGTTGCGGTTGGTGTAGAGATCCTTGGAATAAGAGCAGGGAGAGATCCTTCGCAAACCACATTGGTAGGTCTAGTGGAAAGGGGGCTTGTTTTGTTGCCATTATAGTCAGTGTGCCCAGGGAAAAGGATGGGAAGGGGGGGGCCCTGGGCAGGGCAGGTGAGGGGTGGCTCCATCTTGAGCCTTCTGTGCTTTCCTCTGGTGGGTCATTCGTCCCCCTTGTTCTCATCATAAACCCTGTGGTTTTCATTTTAGTTGTGCCATTTTTTTGTAGATTAAACAAAAAAGAATGGGAGTTGGATGTGGACACTTGCTTCAAAGTTGAATGGTAATGTAGGTAGGTTTATTTTTTTAGCCTAGGGATTTATAAAAAAGTGGGTTTCCCTCAAAAGTTTGGCATTTATTTTTATCCCATTCCAACCTTTGATGTCTATCCATCCCATCCCACCCCATCCATTTTATTATCCAATTTCATTTTCATTCCACCCTTCCATCCATTTAATTCCAAACCAACCCACATGTCCATTGAAGCTCCTTGTTTCTGGGGAAGGGATGTTGTTAGGTGACAAGAGTGGGGTTGACTGCAAAGGAAAAATGACCTGGGATTAAGATGTTCCCTTTCTTCAGTGGGGAGGGGTACACACAGGTGCAGATTGGGTTTTGGTTTCTTACCCTCTGGGCACATATTCTCCCAAAATTATCAAGAGGTATTTCCCCTGGGGGGTTTTGGGTTCCCACCTTCTGTTTTTTTATTCCTTATTTTGTTTTCCCTTGGTTTGGTGGTGGATTCCATTCTCCTTCTCTGGTAATAAATATTCAGCTCCGGGGGGGGAGCTTTGCATAGGGATGAGTTTCCCCCAAATATACCAAATCCTTCCTGTGTCGCAAGATTGAAATTCTGCCCTGTGGAGATGGTGTTATGGCTGGGGGGGTCCCCCACATGTGGGGAAATTTCAGCTGCAAAAAGTGAATCCTTTGCACCTTACAAAAAAGCAATTTTTATACCCCAGCGCCAGCCAAAAAATTGTTAGGTCAGGGGGATTCCTTTTTTCCTCTGGTTAATAAAAAAAACTTCTGTCCCTCTGTGGCTTTACCATGGGGCCCAAAAGGGTATTGTGCTAATTTCATTCTGCCTCCCCCTCCACCCCCCACCCGGGGGCCGGAATTTTTGGGGTCCTAACCCCTCCCTACTCAGGGGTCTTACAGGTAAAATCCCCATTGACTTCTATGATCCAGAGGCAGTCCCGCCCCGGCCCGAGTCTGTGATCCCCCTGCAACTGGGGCCTGATTGCAGCTTTCCTGGGCTGGGGGGGGCGGGCCCTCCCTCAGGGCCTCTGGTGGAAGGGAGGATGACCCCAGCCCGGGGCCGGCCTGGATACCAGTGAGGGAACATTCACAATCACCAAGCCACGTGGGAGGCCCCCCCTTGGGCAGAAGGGGTGATTTCTTCCTTATGCCCTGGTTTCGGCAATAACCTTTCTCCTATAATTGGACTCTTTGCTTTCATTAGAGGGGATGGGTCACCTGAAGGGGGTAGACCCCTTTGGGATTTGGCCCCTTCTGGGGGGGGCCTGCAGTGCCCCAATTGTGATTGTTGGCCCTCGGCCTAATTTCAGGTGGCCAGTTGTGCCCCCACAGCTTTTCTGAGGTTAATTTGCAGCCTAAAGGGGTATGGCCTACCGGTGAAAGTAGGGAAGCCCACGGGCCCCAGGTTGGGGGACATGTCACCTTGGCTGGGAGATGGGGGGTGATAGTGCTTTCACGGGGGGAAAAGGTGAAGCCAAGGTGACCCTGATGGGTGGGGGTGCCCGAGGTGCGGGGCTGGAAAGGGGTACCTCTGGCCCCCTCCCTTGCTGGCGCAGAAGGGTCAAGCCCTCTCTAAAGCTAATTTGCCTGCTGCGAGCCCCCACTCCCACTGGGGCAATGCTCTGGAAAGCAGGAAGAAGCCCAACTGAACCCCCTAACAGAGGGGAAGGCGGAGGGGGGGGGGATCCCAGAACAGGAGGGAACTGGATATAAAAATCTCCCCGGCGGTGTCGGATTGGCTGGGTCAAGAAAGAGGGAGGTCCTGCTGAGGGGGAGGTGCACTGCTGGGGACAGGGACCAGTAAAGCAGGGGGCTTTTGGGGTAAGGGGAGGGGAAAGGGGGCTGGGGGCGGGTGGCCTTCCCGTAAGGGGGCTCATTCAGCCAAGTGGCCTTTGGGGGAAGGGTCCCCCCCCCTGGGGGGGAACCAACTGGGGGACATTATTTCCTTTTGGTCCCCTGGAAGGCAAAGACTGGTGGTGGCTCTTTCAAAGGTCCAAACCACAGGGCTTTCCATTCCCAACCAACCGGGACCCCAGGGGGGCCTTCAAGGCTTCTCCCTAGCCATTAGGGGGCCGCGTGGCCCAGGGGAACTTTCTCCTCTCAGGAAAGTCTCTCTGACTCATCAGAAATGGGGAACCCAGGAATATGGTGGGGTGGCTGGCTCCCTGATCCTCCCTCTCTTGTTGGAGGGGGTGGGGTTACCCACTGGCTACCCCTTGCTTCTCTGGGGGTGGGACACCCACCCCAGGGAAATGATCAGGTTTTCTCCTGGTGTCCTTCTGGGCCTTGGGAAATAAAATTAGGGGGCTTGGGTTGCCCTTTTTTGGGGTATTTACGTCCTTTACTGTAAACCAAACCGAGGCAAGTCCCATATTACCTTTGTTGGAAAGTCCCATGAAACCCATCCATTGTTAGACATGGTGGTTATTTTATTTTTTTTGGCTGGGTGGGGTTAAATCAATTCTTTGGGGAGGGGTGGGATAATGGGAAGGGCTTGGATTGGGGAGTTTATGTTTTATTGTCTTCTCCCAGGTTACTGTAACTGGCTTTTTTTGGGGGGATCTAAACGTCAAAGCTGTGTAAAAAATTGGGCTTTACCTTGAAAACCCGACAAAGGAATAAACAGGGGGGCTTGTCTATCCACCCTGAAAAACATTTTTTTAACCCCCTGGGGACATTTATTTTGCTGGGACCCACCTTGTCAAGGTGTTTCAAAATGGAAATTACAGGAAATTTTAAACCTTTCTGGCCCCTGTTCCCCACACATTATAATTAACTTTACCCAAAAATCCCAAATTATTTATTGTTTAACACGGCGGGGTGGGTATTGAAACCTCAATCTTGAAGGGCCCTTAATCATCCGAAAATGGCTGAAAAATAAAAAAAAAAATAACCACACCTCTTTGGCCTCCGGGTTTTCTGTGTCTAAATTGGCCCGGTATTTTGTTTTCCTATTTACGGCGTTTGGTAATGTGACCAGGTTTTAAAACCATTTTTATTAAAGGAGAGGGGCTGACCTTTTTAAAGGTGGGGATGGCCCAATTCAAAATGTCCCACATTCCCCAGTATTGCATTAAAAATGGTGGTCTTAGTGGTAAAACGGGCATTCGCCAACAGTGAACAGCAATTCTTGGGGGGAGAAGTAAGCACATATCCCAAGACAAAAAAAGGCCAACACCTCCAGGGGAATCCCCGGGGTAACACCCTCGGCCAAGGGCTTTGAGTTTTTCCCTACGAAATCAGGATTTACTACCCTGGGCGTTGCCCCCAAGGGGACCTGGGCCAAGATGGGGGGGGGACATAAACCAAAAAGGAAAGGCCATTCTGAGCTGGGGGAAAGAAAATACACAAACAAAATATGGCAAGAATGTTTTTATTATTTATCCAACAGCTTGCAAAGTATGTGTGTGTTGTGTGTCGATGTTGGTGGTTGGTTTGAGTGGTGGGTGGGGTTGTGTGGGTGGCCTACTCAACACGCGGGCACGTTGAGCCACACTAACAACACCCACACACCACACCACCCCACCCGCCGAGAGAAAAATATTACCACCGGAGTTTAATAAAAAGTGCCTGTGCCCCAAGGTCCCCCTCCCGCCCCTGCTTTTCCGTTGTGCCATGAAAGGGCCCCCCCCCCGCAAATTGGAATTAACCCACATTTGGGAATTGGTTGCATCTGGGGACGGTGAGGGCATCAAGGGAGAAAGAGCACCCACAAAGCCCCCGAAAAAACCCCCTCTGCTTCCCTTTGGAAGCCCTGTACACAGGGGCAGCTCCCTTAGGTTGGGACCGTGGGACCTCCTTTCCCTGCCCTCCACCCCACCCTACCCCCATCCACCCAGGGTCCAATCTCCCATTCTACCCCTGAGACATTTTTACCTGCCCCCCCCAAGAAATTATTGCCAAAATTCCCTCATCCTGGGTGGGTCACAATAACAAACAGGGGGGGGATTTTTATGGGCTGGTTGTAAAAATCTTGGGGGCAGGGAAACAAGGGGATGTCAGGTGAACATTTTTCTTCCAAGGAAGTTGAACCCTTTGTGGCAGTTCCTGAGGAAGCAGGTTATAAAATTCCCAGGAGGGTGGGGACATTTTGTTATTTATATTTCCGACAACTGGGGCCTCAACTGTGACCTCCAAGTTCCTCCTCACCAATCTCCCCACTGGGCCTCTTCTGCTACCCCAAAACAAATAAACACCTTCTGGTGGGGGTATCTTGGAGTTGGTGGCCGTGTATCAAAGGAGGAAGGGTCTTTCAATTCTGTAGAGCCGGGAACAGATGGATACTAGGGGTCCCAAGGGACCTGTTTTCTTTGTTTCCATTAAAAAACGTTGGGTTTCTGAGGGTAGAGGGTTGGGGGTTAGCAACTTCTCCCCCTTGGGCCCACCTTGGTTCTTCCTTTACTGCATGTGACCAGCCAACCACTTGGACCCCCAAAACCCCTGGTCTTCCAAGGGGAAAAACGCTTCTGCTTTCTATTGAGCCGAACTTGGGGCCCTTCCGTTCCTCCTCCTCTTCTTGAATTTTAGTTTTGGGTTCTTGCTGATTGCCTGGTGGCTCATTTGTGAAAAACTATTTCCTGGTTTCCCCAGTTTCAGAAAATTGATCACACCCGCAGGCTCAGAGCTGGTAAGGCGGAAGATAAACTTGGAAAAAGCTGGCTCACAACACTGTTCTAGGGAAAAGAAAACTGCCAAGCATTGATCCACATTGCCTTGGGCCTGGTGTGAGGGGAGCTAGTGAAGATCAAGGATGCAAAACTCTTCCTAGGTCATGCACATCCACAGGCCTAGCCACTCATGAATTGATTTTGATTGACAGATACCCCTGTCTTCCAGCAGGTGCCAGACTGGGAATATGCGTGGTGAGCAAAGCAGGGCTGCCCCGTGACTCATGGCAGGGCAGATGTTGGAATCATCTCACACTCATGTGTGCACACCACTTTAATTACAATTGTGGTAAACTGCTGCTGAAGGGGGTCAGAATCTCCTCGGGGAGGAGGCCAGGGAGGAGTTCCCTGGACAGGTGTTTTCTGAGCACTTAAGAGGAAAGTGACTTTAGCTGGTGGAGAAGAAAGAGGCCTACACTGACTCATGTAGGGCAGAGTGAGCACCAGGCCGATATTAAAGGGGGGTGAAAAAAATAAAAAACATAGGTGGTCATGGCTCAGCAAAATGGCTGTGTGGCGCCAATTGCCCAATCCCTGTTTTGTCAGTCAAGTTTCTGGAATGGCAGGCTACACCCAATCTTATGTACTGTTCTTTTGTGGTTGTTTCTGTGTTATAATCACAGAGTTGAATAGTTATGACTCGAGTCCTATCAGCCATTGAACCTAAAATTTTTACTGTTGGACCTTTATAGAAGAGGCTGACAGTCCCATGGTCTGGAGGCAAGGAACAGGTGGCTGGGCAGTGGATGGGGTGTGGAGCGCAGGTGGGTGAGGGCCCCTACGGGCAACATAGGAGGGGGGGGGAGGCCTACAGTGCCTCACAAGGGCAATATGCCACGAGGGAGTTTGTCCGTTTCCTGAGGCCAATGGGGAAGAGTCAAAGGTTAGTGAGGGGGGAGGATTAGTTTTGGTTTTTAAAAAGTTATCGCTTTTCCACAGTTCTAATGGTCACTCTAGGCTTGCTTTTCTTATGGTTTAGTAGTAATATCTTAAGCATATTTGCTAAATGAATTGAAAAACAATTGCAAAGGGGTTTGAGCATAATCATATTTAATAGGAATATAGAGTAATACTTAATGGTCCTTAGCATCCAAGCTGAGTCTTATTTATTAGAAAGTGTGGGCACGCCTATTTAAAGTACCATCATCAAATCTCTTTTGTTAACACTTGTATTTCAATAATTTTTACCATGAATCACACTAGCTCTATATAGGGGAGGTGGATATTATAATACCCACGTTGAATTTCAATGTTTTTCTTTCGCACGGAGAAGCCTGTTCCCCATTGTGATTTGGTGTGAGCCGAAAGGGTAGAGCATGGAGTGAGGATTTGTTCTGTGTGAGTATCACCTGCCTATAGGATGGGATTGGACTGTGGGGTGATCAAAAACAAAGGTGTTAGTTACCTTCTTAGTCCAGTTTTCCAGGCCAGAAAGTTTCATGAACACGTCCAATCTGACCATCTTGTCAACCTGAGAATTAACTCTTTGGCAGAGTGATGCCTGGGGGCCAGAGAGCTGCTTTCTCAAGGTGGGCAGATGCACACACAACAGCACTTTCCTTAATTCTGTGTTGTGCTGGCCAGTGTTAAGGTCAAGTTTGTGTGTCAACTTTGACTGAGCCACAGGGTGCCCAGACATATTGGTCAGACATTATTCCAAGTTGCTTGGAGTGGTGTTTTTGGTGGAGACTAATGTTTTGATATAGGAGGCTAGTAAAGGCATAGGCCCTGCCCAGTGAGGGTGGGCCACAAGTCAAGGTCATGAAGACCCTAATAGAAGAAAGCTGAGTAATGACAGTAAGAACTTTGTTGGGCTGGTAGCATCAGTCTTCTGACTACAGAGGTTACTCTCCTGTTCTTGGAGTCCTGCTGCTGTGGGCTGTAATTACGCACCCCCATGACGTGCCAACCTGGGTCTCCAGCTTATCACGCTGTGGTTTTGGGACTTCTCTTCTCAGTTCTCCATAATCCATTAGCCAATTCCTTTATTACTAAAGCTCTTTCTAATATATGTTGTGTAGTACAATGTATAATGTATGTGTGTAAGAGTGTGTGTTTGTTTGTGTGTGTGTGTGGTGTGTGTGTGTGTTGTATTTCTGGTTTCTCTCTGGAGAATCCTGACTACAGGTAATTGTTTTCATCCATTAACACCTTTCTCAGCTTACTGTCTGCATTTTTATTTTCATAATGTTATCCTTTAAGCTGACTTATTTGTGTAATACATAAAGTAAAAAGGGGAATTTAGTATTGCTGCCTGAATTGAAAAGCACTATCACATACCAGTAAGGCGAAAGCCAGAGAATGCTGTCGCCACCCTCAGGGGCTCACCCCTGGGAGGCCTGCTCCCTTTCTCTGGGCTGAAGGCAGGGAGATTAAGCAGTGTGTTGTTCTGTTTCCAGGACAGACAAGCATACAAAGAGGAAGCAAAAGTCTAGCAATAA
>JAJQQW010000669.1:0-26579 GCA_025583905.1 Ia io | reverse complement strand
ACAGAGAAAAAGGGGAGGGGAAGGAGAGAGAGAAATATAAATTGGTAAGAGGACACATTAAAGGGGGTTTGGGTTCCCCTGCATCTCCCCAAAACTGGGTTGTTTAAGGGCTGAATAAAGGTGGTCCCCTTGAGGGGAAATTCAACCCAAAAACCTATTCTTTCCTGGGGCTGATGTTCTATCCAATGACCAAAAACCGTCCAGGGCATAAAGGTTTAGTTTTAAATTGCCAAGGGGTTACCCCGTTTAGGGGGATTTTTGGGGTCGACGGACTTACCGTCAGCCCAATTATTCTTTTTTTTATTTTTTTAAAAAATTTTTTTTTTTTTAATTTTTTTTATTGTTGAGGTTTTCAAATATTTGACCTCACCCCCCCTTTCCCACCCCTCCCCCTCCCCCACATGCCCCCCCCCCCCCTGTTGTCCTTAACAGCGGGTTTTAGGCTCATGTGCTTGCACAAAAGCCCTTTGGTTGATTTTCCCCCCTTTGCCCCCCCCCCTTTCTTTACCCTCACCCTGGGGCCCCGACAGTCGGACCCTTCCCCTCCTTGTTTTTTGGGTCTGTTCTTGTTATCAGTCTATTTTGTTAATTTTTTCCCCCCTAGTGAGTGAGATCATTTGCTTTTAAGAAATAAAAGTATAAGAACCGAAAATGAGACAAGAATAATGGTTATGGTGACAGGCAAATAAATCAGTCTGTAGTGAGTTTCTTTCTGGGTAAAACATTTCTTTTGAGACCCAATTTCAACGTCCAACATTTCCTTATGTGCATGTCAGCAATGATTTTTTCAGTTCTGGAGGGGGAAAATGGGGGTTTAAAACTTATTTTTTTATATATACAAAAAAAATTCCATGCTTTTGGAAAATCTGCATTTGGGAAAATTTTAGTGTGGTTTTTTTCCCCATAAAAGGCTCAGTTTCACCAGGGGTTTTCCCCAAAAAAGTGTTTTTAAATGTTTTGATGCAAAACAGTGTTGGGCCCAAACTGGGCTCGAAGCCACATGGGCCCCTTTGGGCCCCCTTGGGTTTTTTTAGCAAAGGCCTTTTTGGAGTACCCAAATTTTAAGTTAAAAACATGTCCCAAAATCTATATATGGGTTTATGTTTAAAAATTTTGGCTCTCAAAAAAAATTTTTCAATCGTTGTACTTTTGTTTATTTGGCTCTTTTAATTTAATGAGTTTGCTGACTGCTGATATAGAATGTTTTCGGCCAACATGTTGTCTTCTTTGTGGCCTTATTATTTTGTGTGTCAGAACAAGAAATTTTCTCTCTGTTTCACTTTGTTTGTTCTTTCTTTTTCTTGATTTTGTGGTTTTGTGTTTTTTTTCAAATATGGGCCTTGTTGTGTTTTTTTTGTGTTGTTTTTTCCTGTTTTTGAAATTTCGTGTTGTTTTCCATTTTGTTTCTTTTTTTTGGGCTGTGGTATGGTTTCTTTGATCTGTTTTTTCCCTCGCTGTTGATTTTCTGTTTGTTTTGCCCAGTGGTTGGTGGCCTTTTTTTTTTTTTTCATGTCCAGAAACAATCTGTTAGTCGTTTCCCTTGTTTTGTGTTTTTATTTTTCGAAAGTTTTTTTTTGGACGTTAGTAACTTTTTCCTTGCAATCTGAATCTTCGTTTTTTCTTGCTATTTATTTTTGACCATATGTTACTTTTTTTTTTTTTTTTTTCTTTTTTGAAGAAACTTTCCTTTTTTTTCGTTCCGGTCTGGTTTGTTATTTTTTATCTTTTACTGATTGTGTGTTGGGGAGGCGGGAGAGGTAGGGGGGGGGAGGGGTTGTTTGGATGTGGAGAAGAATGGAATCAGGGGCCTGGGGGAGGGGTTCTCTTGTTGTTGGTTTTTTTTTTACTGTTTGTGTACATGTGTGTGTGTTTTTGGAGAGAGAGAGAGAGAGCCCGTAAGTCCCAGTCCAATGGGTCAATTTTGTGAGTCCAAACAGTTCGAGGGGTGCAGTTGTCTTTTGTTTTTTGTGTACCTTTTTTTCTTTTTCCCATTTTTCCTGTTGTTGTTTTTTTGTTCTTATTTCTTTGTGTTGTTTTTTTGTTTTTGTTTTTTTTATTTTTGTAACCAAAGGATTTTTTTGCCTTTTTTTTGTAATAGATTGAAAACTTGCAACTTTGATGCCACAGAGCATTTTATTGAACTTCAGAATTCAGTTTGCACATTTGTTTTTCTTTTTTTTTTTCTTTGTGGTGTGCACAATTATGTTCCAGATTAAAATTTGAAAAATAAAGATTGCTTTGAGGAAGCTGGTGCTTTGAAGCCACATTGTTGAAAGAGACAACCACCGTGGACTTTCATTTGTTGTTCTAAAAGAAGATTTTGGGGAAGCTAAATGCAGGGTAGGGTTCTAGCTTTTTTTATTCCCTAAGTTGTTTTCTTTTAAAGTGGTAACTTTCTATTTTTTTTGAGGGGTTTTTGCATTTTTTATTGCTAAAGGTTGTGTTTCGACTGTTTAGGCGTGTTTTATTTTTTTGTGAGTAGTTGTGCATCTGTTTAGAGTGTGAGGAGATGTGAGGATAGAGAGTGGCCCCTCCACCTGAGAAAAAAGAAAATAGGGTGCAGAGAATGGGACGATAAGAAAAGCTGGCACTCTTTAGCAATAAGCCTCCATGGGGCACTTGCATAAATTGTTGCAACTGCCAGTGATAGAATAAAGGCTTTTTAGTGCATGAAGCCAATGTGTAATTCAGAGGTGAGCTAAATATAATGTGGCTACATTCCGATGTCATTATATCACAAAAAATCCATATAGTCACGTAAAATTTTTTCTAATGGGGATGTTGGTGGGGGACTGTATAGGGGGAAGGAAATATATTTATTTAAAATTTTGTGTTTTCTTTATTATGGTCTACGGACGGGGTAACAAGGGGGTAGGAACACATGTTACACTGGGACATGTACTGCTGCACGGATGTTGGAAAGCTCCATGGTTGCTGCGGAAAATATGGACATAATAGACAGCTGGTGACTGCGGGGTTTTCGGGGGGACCGGGCGTTGTGCATGTGGGATGCCCCCATACCGTCCAGGAATGTAAGGGGGAAGGTATCCCCACAAATCATCTCTTTAATTGGTTTCATCCGGCAATCTTAAGACTATTTTGCAATGGTTTCGGACATCTCTAGATAGGCGGAGTGCCTAGGTGTGATACCGGGGAAGTGGGAGTGTCGTTTTTGGTTGGAAGAATAAGAGGTTTGAATTTGTTGCTATCTTTTAATATTACTCTCAAAACTCAGCCAGGGGTGGAGGGGGATGTCTCTAACGGGCGAAATAAAGATTGCTTAATTTTAAACCGTCAAATTCCAATAAATTAACATACTGCCTGTTAGTATCCTTTTGTCATTTCAACCACTGCCTCTCCCTTGATGAGGTTGGGTATCATATAATACCTTTTCCCCGCTTCAGGTTATGACAGGGCTTTAGCCTGGCAGGCACACGCCTTGCTATTGGTTTTTGGAGGGTAGATTGGGCTGGAGGTGGTCGGAAGGGAGAGGTGGATCAGATTTTGTACTTATTTTATGTGGTGAAAACTTTATTCACTTTTCATTGGGAACAGCTATTTTTATACTTCTCAGGGAAATCGTCGGTGTTTGGGCCGTTGTGAGTGGAGGGTGGGTAGTATGGGGTGGGGGAGAGGGGGGGGGGGTGTGGAGTGTTAGGGGGGTGTGGGTGGAGGGGTGGGATGGGGGGGGTTTTTGGGGCTTTAGTTTTTGTAGTTGGTGGGGAGGCTGGTTCAGTGGGGACTGTTTCTTCGTAGTTTTTTGGGGATTGCCAATTTTTGTGTATTGGGGTTTTTTGGGGTGGGGGGGGGTAGGGGGGGGAGGTTGGGGGGGGGTTCTACATTCTATGGGGAGGGGATATCAATGGATGAAGGGAGTGGGAGGAATGGGGCACTCTATTTATTTATTTATTCAAAATCTTAGTTTGGGAACAAATGGGGGGGGTGAATTTTACACAAAACAATGGTTCAAATAAGCCAATTTATTTGAAATTTTTTTGAATTAGGTTGGTTTCAGGAAAAATGGGTGGGGGGGGGGGGGTCACATAGTGGGGTGTGGGGGGAGGGATATGTAGGGTGGGGAGGGACGGGGGGCGGGGGGGGGGCAGGAGGTGGGGGGGGGTGGGGGCGGGTGGGGGGGGGTGGGCAGTTACCAATGGGGGGGGTGGGTGGGGGGGAAGGGGGGGGGTAATGGGTAATCGTGGAAACATAACAGGGGGGGGGGGGAGGGGATGGGGGAGGGGGGGGGGGAGGGGGAAGAGGGGGGGGAGCGGGATGACAAACGGGCATGGGGGGAGGTGGGGGGGGACCCCGGTGGGGTGGGGTGAGGTGGGGGGTGTTTGGGAGGGAGGCAAACAATGGGGGGAACGGGACATCTGTTTGGGGTAGGTGGGGGTTGGGGAGGAGGGGAGGGTTGGGGGGGGGGGGTGGGGGGGGGGGGGGGGGGGGGGGGGGGGGGGGGGGGGGGGGGGGGGGGGGGGGGGGGGGGGGGGGGGGGGGGGGGGGGGGGGGGGGGGGGGGGGGGGGGGGGGGGGGGGGGGGGGGGGGGGACGGGGGGGGGGGGGGGGGGGGTGGGGGGGGGGGGGGGGGGGGGGGGGGGGGGGGGGGGGGGGGGGGGGGGGGGGGGGGGGGGGGGGGGGGGGGGGGGGGGGGGGGGGGGGGGGGGGGGGGGGGGGGGGGGGGGGGGGGGGGGGGGGGGGGGGGGGGGGGGGGGGGGGGGGGGGGGGGGGGGGGGGGGGGGGGGGGGGGGGGGGGGGGGGGGGGGGGGGGGGGGGGGGGGGGGGGGGGGGGGGGGGGGGGGGGGGGGGGGGGGGGGGGGGGGGGGGGGGGGGGGGGGGGGGGGGGGGGGGGGGGGGGGGGGGGGGGGGGGGGGGGGGGGGGGGGGGGGGGGGGGGGGGGGGGGGGGGGGGGGGGGGGGGGGGGGGGGGGGGGGGGGGGGGGGGGGGGGGGGGGGGGGGGGGGGGGGGGGGGGGGGGGGGGGGGGGGGGGGGGGGGGGGGGGGGGGGGGGGGGGGGGGGGGGGGGGGGGGGGGGGGGGGGGGGGGGGGGGGGGGGGGGGGGGGGGGGGGGGGGGGGGGGGGGGGGGGGGGGGGGGGGGGGGGGGGGGGGGGGGGGGGGGGGGGGGGGGGGGGGGGGGGGGGGGGGGGGGGGGGGGGGGGGGGGGGGGGGGGGGGGGGGGGGGGGGGGGGGGGGGGGGGGGGGGGGGGGGGGGGGGGGGGGGGGGGGGGGGGGGGGGGGGGGGGGGGGGGGGGGGGGGGGGGGGGGGGGGGGGGGGGGGGGGGGGGGGGGGGGGGGGGGGGGGGGGGGGGGGGGGGGGGGGGGGGGGGGGGGGGGGGGGGGGGGGGGGGGGGGGGGGGGGGGGGGGGGGGGGGGGGGGGGGGGGGGGGGGGGGGGGGGGGGGGGGGGGGGGGGGGGGGGGGGGGGGGGGGGGGGGGGGGGGGGGGGGGGGGGGGGGGGGGGGGGGGGGGGGGGGGGGGGGGGGGGGGGGGGGGGGGGGGGGGGGGGGGGGGGGGGGGGGGGGGGGGGGGGGGGGGGGGGGTGGGGTGGGGGGTGGGGTGGGTGGTGGGGTGGGGGGGGAGGGGGGGAGGTGGGGGGGGGGGGGGGGGGGGGGGGGGGGGGGGGGGGGGGGGGGAGGGGGGGGGGGGGGGGGGGGGGGGGGGGGGGGGGGGGGGGGGGGGGGGGGGGCGGTGGGGGGGGGGGGTGAGGGGGTTGGGGGGGGGGGGGGGGGGGGGGGGTGGGGGGGGGGTTAGGGGTGGGGGTGGCGGGGGGGGGGGGGGGGGGGGTATGGGGGGGGGGTGGGGGGGGGTGGGGGTGGGGGGGTAGGGCGGAGGGGGGGGGGGCTAGGGGGGGGGGGGGAGGGGGGGGGGGGGGGGTTTGTGGGGTTGCAGGGGAGGGGGGTGGTTGTGGGGGCGGGGGGGGGGGGGGGGGGCGGGGGGGGGGGCGGGGAGGGGTGGGGGGGTTGGGGTGGGGTCATGGGGGTGTAGTGGGGGGAGGGAACCAGGGGGGGGGGGGGGGTGCGGGGGGGGGGGGGGTATGGGAGATGGTGGAGTGGGGGGGGGTGGGGGGGAATTTTGGGGAGGGGGGGGGGGGGAGGGGGGGGAGGGTGGGGGCATTAGGGGGGGCCCGGGGGCGGTATGGACGGGGGGGGGCGGTGGGGGGTGGGGTGGGGGGGGGGCCCCTTGGGGGGGGAGGGGGTGTGGAGGGGCGGTAGGGGGGGTGGGACGCGGGGGGGGTGCGTGGGGGGGGGGAGGGGAAGGGGTTTGGGGGGGATGGGGGGTGAGGGGTGGGGGGGGTGGACTAGGGGGGGGCTTCACGGGTGGGGGGGGGGGGGGTGGGGTAACGGGGGGGGGGGGGGGCGTTGGGGGGGGGGGGATGGTGGTGGGGGGGAGGGGAAGGAGGTTAGGGGGGGGGGGGGGGGGGGGGGAATACAACGGGGTGAGGGGGGGGAGGGGGGGGGGGTGGCCCGGTGGAGGGGGGGGGGGTGTGGGACTCCTGTGGGGGTGCTGGGCGGGGGGAGGGGGGGGGCGGGGGGTGGGGGGGGGCCGTGGGGGGGCTGGGGGGGGGGGAACCTGACGGGTCGGGAGGGGTGGGGAGAGAGGGACGGGGGGGGAGGGGGCGGGCGTGGGCGGGGGGGGGGGGCAAGGGAGGGGGGGGGGGGGGGGTAGGGGTGTGAGGGGGGGGGATTGGGGGGGGGGGGGGGGGCAGGGGGGGGGGGGGGTGAGGGGGGGCGTAGGGAGGGGGGAGGCGGGGGGGGGGGGGGTGGGGGGGGGGGGGGGGGGGTGGGGGGGGAGGGACTTGGAGGGGGGGGGGTGGGGGGTGATAGGGGTGTTCTGGGATGTTGTTTTAGGGGGTAGCGGGGGGGGGGGGTGGGGGGGCTGGTGGGGGGGGGGGGGCAGGGGTGAGATGGAGCGGGGGGGGGGGGGTAGGGGGGCTGGTGGGGGGGAGGGGGGGGATAATACTAATTGCTGGTGAAAGAGGGTGCAGAGTAGTGGGGGGGGGGGGGGGTGGGGGGGGGGGGGGGGGGGAGGGAACGACGGGGGGGGGAGGGGGTTGGGAGTGGGTTGGGCAAGCCACCCATGGGGGGGGGGGGTTTGGGCAGTCGGGGGGGGGGGCGGCATTCGGGGGGAGTAATTGGGTGTAGGGGGGGGACGTGGGGTGTTGGGGGGGGGTGGGAGAAGAGTTGGGGGGGAGGGGGGCTGTTCCGGTTTGTTGTTGTGGGTTTTTTGTTTGCGTGGGGTTTTTTTTGTGTTGTTCCCCGGGTGAGGGGGGGGCTCCTCGGGCGGGTTTTTGGGGCCGGACCACTTTTGGGACCAGGATGGTCCTTTGGGGGCGGGAATGAGTGGGGTTGGGTTTAGTTCCAACGGTCTTTTGTTGGGGTTTGGATGCTGGGGGGTTTGTTATGTAGTGGGTTTGGAGTGTTTGGTGGGGGGTTTGTTGGATTGTGGGTTTTGTGCGTTAGGTGCGAAGGTAGGGGGCGGATTTTGTGGGGGAGGGGGAAGTGAGGGTTGGGGTTGCGGAACTGTAGGGAGGGTGGGTGATGGGGTGATGGTAGAAGTGATAACCTTAAGTAGGGGGATTTTTTTGGTTTTGTGTTTTCTACTGGTCTTTTAGGTGGGTGTGGTGTCCTGTAAGGGTTACCTTTTTTGGTAGGGAAGTGGGGGTCAGTTCATTGGGTGGCCGGTGGGGTGGATGGGTGGCAGTGGGTGTTGGAATGGACCAGGGGGGTACGGGGGAGTGATTTGGTGTGGATTGGGGATATGGTATAGATGGTAGAGTAAGTGGTGTGGTGGTTGTGGGGGGGGGGGCTGGGGCCGGTGAGTTAGTTTGGGTAGGTGGTGGGGGGCAGTTTTGTGGGGGGGTGAAGGTGGTTTTGTTTCCCGGGGGAGGTGTGGGGGAGTTGGGAACTGTGTATGTGGGTTTGTTGGGTGGGAGGGGATTTGGGAAAGGGGGGGGCGGTGGGGGGGGGGGTAGGGGATGTGTGGGTGTGGTTGGATCCTAAGAGGGGTTCGGTTGGGGGTTGTAGGGGGGGGTGGGATTTCGGTGGTTTGTAGTGGGTGGTGGGTTGGTATTGGTGATGTTTGACATGGGGCGGGCTGGAGTTGGTGAATGGTGGTCCTGGTGTGGACTTGTTGATTGGATGGGCCCTTGGTGCTTGTGGTAGTGGGGGGATTGGGGCGGGGAGGAGCCCAATTACAAATAGTCTGGTAACAGGTAGGTGGGTTAAGTTTTTGGGGGTTCAGGGGTTGAGCATGGGTTGTTAGGGTGGGGGGGCAGTGGCCCTGATTCTATAGTGGGTGTTGCCCTGGGGTTCTGATTTGTAGCCTTTGGTTGGACAGAAACCAGGTTTTTCTGATGGATGGGGCATGGTGTAAGGGGGCCGGGGTTGGGGGGGGTGGAGCGCAGGGGCGGCTTCTCTCTAGGAGGTGTTGGGGGCGGGGAAAGGGTGGGGAGATCTCCCTGGGGTATGGGTGGGTGAGGGGGGGATAAGGGCTTCTTGCCGCTTGTTGGAAGGTTTGATCCCCCGGGAGTGTTTTGGTTAGAGGGGGGCTGGTGGATGTCCAGGGGGGGGGGGATCCATGGTGGATGGGATGGGGAAGGAATGAGATGGGTTTGGGGGGATGGCAGGTGGAGGTGGAGGTATGGGTTAGGCCCCTGAGGGGTGTCCCGGGTGGCTTATTGTGTAGGGATTGAACTCCAGTTTCCGTACTCCCCCCGCCAGCTCAGGGGGGGGGCCTCAATAAGTGAATGGGGTCCTGGAGAACCACTATGGAGGGGACAGCGTCTTAAGTCAAAATTGCCGATCAAACTTGGTTACTGGGTGGTCCCATGTTGGGTGTGGGCGGGTGGGGGGCCTTGGGGGGATTCGGGGTGAGGAACCAAATCCGCCCATGGACTCAAGGGTGAGTAGGGTTGGTAACTGGGTTTTAAGTCGGTGAGGGGTCTGGCTGGAGATCCCAGGGGTGGAGTGGGGGGGGGTATCAATCGGGGCCTTGGGGGTGTATCTTAGGGGTTTGGATGGGCTGCCTCGGCTTGGTTTTCGGCTGTTGATGGGCTCTCTTGTGATAGGGGGAGATCAGGTATGCAAAAGTGCATTTCCTACACAACGAGAGGGTAACCCTGAGGGACCATGGCCCTATGTTGTTGGCGGATGGGGGGTGTGGTTCGCATTCCATGTAGGATCTTCCAGGGAAGGGGAGTGGATAATTCCACAGTAGCGGGATCATGATGGGAAATGTTTTGGTTGATGGGGGGTTAGGGGGGTAGTATGACTGAGGTGGAGAGGAGGTGTTGGCAATGGGGGGGGGGACATAGGGTGTTAGGGGGAGGCGTCTGGGGGGGAGGCGAGGCGATGAACGGGTGGGTGGGGGGCTGGGGGTGGTGGCGTGGGGCTGTTGGGCGGGAGTGGACAGGTGTTGTTGAGCGTTCCCCTCGCACGCGCCTGATGTTCATGGGTCGGGCTCCATGGGGGGGGGGGGCTGGGGGGCAGTGGGGCAGACTATAAAGCGGTAAACAGGGAGATACTCGACTTGCCTCTCGGCCATACTGGAGGCGGCCCGCCAACTTGGTGAAGTCATACACTGCCAAGGGCACTCAGGGAGGGGGGATGAGGGTGGGTGGCGAAGAGGGGAAACCACAGGCGGTAGGGAATAAATAATGCTGACCAGGTGGCCAAGGCAGTTAGTAGCCTTGTCTTAGGCTATTCCGCCCACCATGCCTCTACAGTGCTCCCAGACCAGGGACACCCATTGTCAGGCAGGATATTCCGCTGGAGGAGTTAACAGTGCATTTAGGATAGCGTCCGCAAGAGAAAGGAGGAGAAGGTGGAGTGCGTGGTATACAACAAGGGGAAGCTCTACATACTGGGTGACCAAAGGTGGAGTGTCAGGTTGGAGCAGGTGTATCGGAGGGTCCACTCACCTGGGGGCACGCGAAAATTAACAGGGACTTAAGTCCGTACACGACGGAATTAACGAGTGAGGGGCGAGGACATTAAAATAGGAGTAGGTTGTATCTGGGTGGGAGCCTGTCAACTGCACAAATGCGCCCCGAGAACCGGGCCGGAAAGTGAAAAAGGAACCAGGCTCAGGCTGACAAGCGTGGAGCACAACGTGGAGGGTGAAGTGTGGGTTCATGCTGTTAAACCAGGAAAAGTATGGTGTTGGGTGCGTGGACGTTGTGGGGGGTTACCTTCTCTGAAGGGTAAGGCGCATACCCAAATAGTGCATCGTGGGGGCTCATGGGGGTTGGAGTAGAAGCTGGGTGGAAGGGGGATCTCGCCCAGTACGGTGGGGAGGGGCTGAGATGGGGTGGGGTTTGGAAATTTGGACCAGCCTTTGTCTCTCCGGTAACGCAGGCAGGGGGTGGCTGCGAAAAGGCATTGGGGGCAAATGGACATTGAGGGGGCTTATAGGCCCCCAAAGACTGGGGGCACTAGGTAGAGAGGAGTAAAGGGTTTAACGTCTGATGCGGGGACCCTGTACCAAATGGTTGGGTATGGTGTAGGGGCGGGGATGTCGGTGGGGGTGTGGTTAGATCGTATGTCAGTTTTTCGTACGGGTCTTAAGGAGTTCTCCTACACGTTCTTGTGTAGACTCCTGTATTCGAGATACATGTTGGCCGGTCCTACCCTCCTAATAGATCTGTAACCTTATGTATTTCTATTTCGTTGCAGAATTTGAATTTCACTTTATGTTCGCTTGTGTTCTTGAGAGGGCTCTATTTCATTTCAGTGTTCAACTAGGTATTGACAGAGCACTAGCATGGGCTCCAGAGCTATGTGAGCACCTGGAGACTGGCCCAGAGCCCGACCTCCACAGATAGCATAAGCCCTGGGACCCTGGGTTCGTATGTCATGAGACACACGGGGGATCCCTTGTGGAGCCACGTTGGAGTAGGAAGACGCCCTATGTCGTGGGGCAGACGACTGCCACGCTGCGGGACAGGGGACGGTGTTGGAGGCCTGTGTCCATGGGCACCCACGTTCGGCCAGCCGACCCTCAGCGAAGGTATTTGGGATCCTGGTCGCCATGCTGCAGCACTAGTCGCGACCAACTGCAACATCCCGCCTCGACGCTTCAGCTGCGACCGTTTTTCAACTGCCTGAAGTGGCCTTGTGACCCTGAGCTTGCTGGCCGCACCCCACCACGGGAGTCCTCACAGCCCTTCTAACATCACCTGGCAGATTGATAGAAAACAAGCTCAGGAAACTTTGTACTTAAGGGCAGTAGGCTTCCACGTTGAGGTCCCCCACGAGATCACGTGATTTCCAGAACCTGTTCTTGGACTGGTCGGCCAGACTTCCTCTTTACCTGACTCCCACACTCCCACCGGCATTCTTACGGAGGGTAGGATGATCAAATGCTGCTCCCGAACCCTTGTTCCCTAGTGGTATGTGCTCTGGTCTAGACGACAACCCTGTCTCCGCCCTTTTGGGTGATTGCTTATAATCCTTATCATCCTGCTAAAGCTAGGACCTTTGTTTATTGCTCTTACATCCAGTCAGACACAGACATTAGTTTGCGGTTCCTTCCATATTTTGATTATTGGCTCGCCCAAAGTGATGCGTTGTACCTGACTCGGTAATCAGAGCACATCTACCACGCGGCCCATCGAATCCACCAAGTTACAAACCGACCCTCCTGTATTGGGCCTGTACGTCTCAAATGAATTTTGGAAGTGGGGAATGCGTTTGATAGGCTAAACTAGGTTGACTCCATGAAGTTCTTTTTGTTAACTTTTATAATGTTTCTTGTGTTCTGTACCCGCCGTTCTGCAACTCTTCTATGCTGCCCATTGCCCTGTAAACACGAGAAATGTAACAGTTGCAAAAACCTGCCAATAGGATTGCAGAGAAGTGGACTTCCAGTCCAAATTAGGCAAACTTCACACTAGCCCCTGCATAAGCACGACCTCTGATCCTGCCCCTGACAAATTCGATGTGAGGGCCCACGAATCGTCCCCCCCCCCGCCCCCCCCCATGCTTGCGACCCCTATTATGACCTTTGTTCTCCCAAGCCTCTTATCTCTCTCTCCCGCTGCTTGCGCCGGTGGACTGTTGGAGAACGGTGAGTTTCATTGCTAGCACGAACTAAAGGCTTCATTTTGCTTATTGCATTGGGCTCGGGCTGCTCCTGGGAATGTCTCTGGGGGATCATGAAATCTGGGTCATAAGCTAGGTTCTTTACTAGTTTTCTCCATGTAAATTTCATGTTCATTGTGTTCAACAATTCTTTATGTACCGATTGTGCTTTCAATGTTTCAGGAGTATTGTCCTGTTGCTGATTTATACTACTTTTACTTTTTCGCCGCAATTATGTGATGCGGTTCATTTCTTCTTCTTGTAAGATCACTGATGGCTAGCACTTCCAATACTTATGTCAAACAGTTTTGGTGAAAGTTGGGGCATTCCTGTTCTTGTTCCTGTTCCTTAGGGGAAAATGGGTTTAGTTTTGGACCGACTGCGTATATATGTTGGCTGTAGGGTTTCTTATATAACGCTTTATTTATGTTTGAGGTATGTTCCTGTACTTCCCACTTTGTCTGTGAAGTTTTTTATCAAGTAAGGGTGTTGGGATTTTGTCAAAATGCTCTTTCTGCATCAGTGGTTATGATTATACTAATTTTTTGTCTTTTAAAGTGTTTATGTGATGTCTCATGTTTGATGGAATAGTGGATATTGTACCAATCCTTGGCATCCCCAGAATAAATCTCACTTGGTCATGAGCTGTAGGAATCTTTCTACTGCAATTCTCTGGTCCGATTTGCGTAGAATTTTGCTTGAGGATTTTTATCATCTCCGGGGGGGACTTACTGTGACATACAGTGGGAGTGGAGGAGCGCAGCTTGTGCAGGAGACACCCCTGTGGAGCAGGACTTGCTTCAGTGGGGCTTTGTGTGCTCAAGGAGGTCTGCCTCCTTGAGTGTGTGGCTTATGGATGTTTAAAGAGTCTGTAAGCTGGTTATGGTATCGACACTTGCCCACTTGGGTACGGCTGGCTCTTGGGTCTCTAGGGAGGTGTAACGTCGCCATATGACTTAAGGGCACACCCTGCAGGATCTACCAAGAGGAAATCTGCAGAAAGTGCTCCTCTTGTATTGGGTGTTAATGTGTTTTGAAGGGCCCCGACAAGGTCCTAGCTTGTGAAGCAAGGAAGGCTAGTGCTAGGTGCCAGGTCTTTCGGGCTTTATGATATAGTTTTGGAACTTCCTGAACCACCTGCAACTTGTTTGAGCAGATGTTTTAGCCTGAGCTAAGGACAGGCCATGGAGTATACAAAAGCTGCCAGCACACAGCTTGGGTGGCTTGTAACGTGGGTTTGGTGTGGTTCTCAGGGAAGACACCAGGGCGAAGCAAAACAGGATATGGCTGCGTACGCAGGCCCTGGGGAGCAAGACATGTCCGCCAGCATAGGTGTAATTGACTGCTGTGATCCACCTCCATCTGGTAGAAAGCGCCGCCCTCACGTTCTCATCTCCGATGCCGCGTCCATTTTTGCTCTTCATAAGTTGTTCATGAGGTCCCCGCCTTCCCACATTCCGAGGTTTGTCCAGCCAGTGTAATTTACAGAGGAAGAGGGAGCTTGTTGTAAATTCAGTCTTGTGGTGCTGGCATTGAAACGGAGGGGCTACTGGGTGTCACCTTGCAGGACTCTGTGTCACTGAGCCCCAATATGCCACTGGTTTTTACAGCCCGTAGTTCTTTACTTGCCAGTAGGGTCTGCTCCCAAGCTTCTGGACCCTGGGGCTGGGCATCTTCTGTGGGATTGGGACCCCTTGCTCCTTCCAGGTGACACTCTGCCAGAGACGACCTCGCTCCCACATTAAAAAAGTGGCCGACATGGGTTGACAGGACCAGCAGCCTCTTCGTGTTCTGCTCCTCCGACTCCGTTTTACCTAGTCTCCGTGTGCTGTCTTCTTTACTTCTCTTAGTCATCATAGACTACTCATTTCAGCCAGGCTTTCCAGAGTTTCTGGGCTGATGGTTGTTCTGTAATTTACGTTTTAATTTTGATGGGGTTGTGGGAGGCAGCGAGTACAGGCCTTGCTATACCGCCATCTGAATTTCCTCTTCCGTAACTTTTCTGAATTTCATTCCTTATTTTGTTTTTTGGTTTCACCCGAAGGGGGGGAATATTGGTGAAAAAAGTTTGTTTGTGGGTTTGGGAGTGGGAGGAGAGATGAAGAGAAAGAGTGAGAAGAGAAACATCAATTTAGCTGCCTCCCTAAATTTTTTACCATTGGGGAAGGAATAGTTGTTTTTTTATTGAATTAGTTTTTTTTTGGTAAGGGGGTTTTTTTTTGTTGGAAAAGGGTGGGGTTGTTTGTATTTTTATTGGATGGGATGGTATTTTGTTTTTTAAAGGATGGGGGGGTAGGATCTTATGTGGGGGAAAAGTTGGGATAGATTTAATAATAAATATAATTTGTAGGTTGGTTTTTTTTGTGGGAAAGAAGGAGGGGGACATAAGAGACATGGGTGTTGTAAGGGATTTGTTTTTTGGTTTTGCATTTTTTGTTTATGGAGTTGGGAAGGGAGGTTAATATGGGGAGGTGTGCATGTTTTTGGGTACAAGTTTTAGGATTGTGTTTTTGTAGGAGGGGGGGGGGGGGGGTAGTGAGTTGAAAAGTAAGAGGGTTATTAATTTGGGGGGGGTGGTTATAGGGGGATTTGAATTGAAGTGGAGGGGTATTTTTAAATGGGGTTTAGTTGGAGGTGGGGTAGGGAGGGGTGATTTAAATTAGTTGGGGGGGGGTGAGGGATTCATTGGATTTTAAGGATATAAGTGTTTTTGTGGGAAAAAAAATAAATAGTATAGAAAGGGGTTGAAAAAAAGGTTGTAGATATAAAAGGGGGAAGAGGGGGGGAAATTTTTGGGGGGGAAGATGAAAGGTTTGTTTTAGGAAATTAATAGGGTGAGATATGAAAAAGGAAAATTGTTGGTGAAAAAAGTGTTATGTGTATGTAAGGGGTTAAGGTAGTGTTGGGAAATTTTTTATCTAATATGGTGGTTTGAATATAAAAAAGTGAAGTGTGGGGGGTTTAAAAAGAATTTTGTTTTTATGAAAAATCTTTGAAGCTTGGGATGGGGTTGTGTATTTGCTATAATCTCCCCTGAAGCCCAGTGGTTTTTTTATTTTTATAGTTATTTGGTGAGGAATTGTGGGGGGGAGGGAGGGGGGGTCTTAAAAGTTGTATCTGGGGGGTTGTTTGATGGTAGTGATTTGTGGTAGGGGTTATTTGTTAGTTGGGTAATGGTTTGGAAAGAGGAGAGGGGGGGGATTTTTGGAAAGAGGGGGGGAAAAAGGGTGATGATAGTGAATCATGTTTTTGGTGCTTGTGGTTTGTTGGTTGCCCCCCCCTATTTGTATGGAAAATTGGATCGAGTCCACAACCTGGTGATGTTGTTTTTGAAAGTGGGAAATTTGGGGGGTTGGTTTTAGGTTTAGGAGGGGGTTTAATTTAATTTAATTATTGGGTTAATTTGAGAATAGGGCTGTAAATGTTGGGGTTAAGTAAAGGGAATTTTTTTAGAAGATTTGTAATATGATAGAGAGGGAGAAAGTGTGAGAGAATTTTTTGAGAGATAGAGATAGAATAAAAGATATAAATAGAGTGGGGGAAGTTGTTGGACAGTTTTTTTGAGTGGGGTTTTTTTTGGGAAAATATATTTCTTTGTAAGGTGAGGGGGGGGAGGGGGGGTGTGTGGATAGGGATATAGTGCATTGGGGATAAATTGAATCCTTAAAAAAGGAAACTCGCTTTGTAAAGGAGTTGTTAGGTTTTTTTTGAAATGACTGAGTTAATGGTGGGCCAGGCAGTTTATGGCTGAAAAACAAAAATGAATTCCTGTATTAATTTGGGGGGGCCATGGGGGCAATGATAGAAGAAGCACATAGGATTGCTTTAGGATTTTTAAAATTGACTTTGTTAAATGTTTTGTTTGGTTTTTGGTAATTCTGGTTTGGGATTCGGTTTAAATTGTTGAAGTTTACGGGGGTGGTGTTTTTGTTAAAAGGGTTTTTTTTTGTAGGGGATATGTGGGTTGGTGTTATTGTAGTATGTGGGGTTTGGTTAAATTCAGGGGGGGGGGTTGGAGGGGGGGGTGGGGGGTTTTAATTTTTAATAGGGAGAATTTGATATAATAAAGATTGAAGAATGTCTAGAAATATGGTAAATTTTAAGAAGAATGATCAGGAGATTCAATGTTTTGGGGTGTTTTTTATGCTATAATGGGAAATATTTGAGGGGGGTTATTTGTGGTAACATTTGATGTTGCGTGTGTGTGTTCTTTTTTTTTGTTCGGTTAAGTTTTGTTAATATTTTTTAGAATATGGTAAAGTTTTTCATACGGAGGGGGGGTGTAACCTATAAGTCTATTTGAAAACAAAAAAGGTTTTGTAAACAAAGGGTTGGAAAAAAAAAACAAAGTGTGGTATGGGCGGTTTTTGATGAGATTTTGTTGGTTCCACAATCTCATCCAACAAAATTGAGGGGGAGCACCAACAACACTGTTTTACTTAAAAATGTTTGTCAATAAATAACAAACTAAGTCCTCACTTACCCGGCACTAACCCAACACTCTTATTTTTGATTTTTAGTATCCATCGCGGGGGGTTGAACTACCCACAAATCACACAGTTTGTTGGTGATACCCCCATTTGTGGGTGGTTGTATTTGCTTGTTGTTTTTTTAATTGCCATGGCGGAAGATTGGGTTGGTTGGGCGGTAGGGGTTTAATATCCCTGATAGTGGTCTTGGGTTATGACATAGGGGAATCGTGACGAGGGGAAGGTTTGGGGTATTGAGTTGGTATATTTGGCCGTTTATCGTGGTAGTTGTTAGGGTGGGGGTGGACGTTTTTGGGGACTGTGTTTTTATAGGGGGGTAGGGCTTGGGGAGAGGGGTTTGTGAGGTGTGGTTTTGGGTACCATTTACATAGTTTGTGTTGTTCAATTTGGAGTTTAGGGTTTTTTAGCTATAGTTTATAGTTTTATTATGTTTTTAGTTGGGTTAGTGTCATTTAAGTTGGAAGTTTATTTTTTTTGTTGTTCTGACGTTCACCTAATGTTTTTAGAGTTATGTACCTTAGGGTTTTTTTAATTTGTTTGTAGAGCCCAGGTGTTTTGTTCTTTTTATTGGGCCAATTTGACCTGTTATCTTCTTTTTGATGTGAATCTTGTTTACTTCTTTTTTTTTTTTCTTAGGTGAATTTTTGGTTTGGGATTGGGGTTGGGCCTGTTGTATTGTGAGTTATGGTGTTCGGTTGGGTTGTGGTGTCAGTGGCTTTTTTTTTTTATCTATTATTCCTTTTTTGATATTATTGGGTTTTGGGTCACTATTTTAGTTTTAGGTGATTGGGTGGGATTTACGGGTGGGGGTCTGGAGTTGTGGATATCGTAGGTAAGGCAAGGTGGATAGTCGGGAGAATAATGGAGCGGGAGGTTTTGCTGGGCGGAGTGTGAGATGAGGGTGGGTGCTGGTTTGACGAGGATTGTTGGGGAGTGGGGTGTGGCATGGTACGTAGGTGGGGGGGTGGGGGTTGGTGGGGGGGATGCACGGGGTGGGAGTGGGGGGGTGGTTTTGGATTGTTTGGCTTGTGTTGTGGTTGGCGGGGGGTGTGATTGGCCCAATTGGTCGGTGGCTCCGTTTTACTATTTATAGGTTTTCGCCCCTGTTTTTTAGTTTTAAAGTTTTGGAGTCAAGCTTAGTGTTGCATCATTATTCGTTCATAGATTTTTCTCTTTTTTTTTCTTATTGATTTTTTTTTTTATTTTGATTTTAACACTAGTGCAGTGTGGGTCTCTGTTTTTTTTAATAATAATTGGCTTTCTTAATCATAAAATTATTTTTTTGTTTTATTTTTTTAAAGTGATTTTCTTTTGTCTTTTGAGGCCTTATTTTTTTTTCAGATAGAAATGAGGGCACATTATTCGTTTTTTATTTATAAACATGAAGTATTTTATGTTTTTTAGTAGAGTTCAAATATTTACTTTTTTATGTGTAAGTTTATATATTATGGCTTTTTTTTTTTCATTATGATAATTATACTATTTATCTTAGTAGCTGTTATGATCTTTTTTTTTTTTTTTTTTTTTGGGTATTAGGATACGCATTTTTCTTTTTTTTTCATCACCTATTTTATCTTAGTTGGCGATTTATGTATTATTCCGACGCACCATTTATTATAGTTTATTAATATAGTGGGCCATTATCTATATGATTTTGCTTGACTCATTTTTGAGAAGGACCGTTTTTGTCTAATGCATGAAATTTTATCTGTGGTTTTTAAATTTTTTTTACCAATAACCTTAATTTAAGGTTTTTTATTTTTATTTTTATTTTTCAACTATATATTTGCAGACCGTTTGGGGCTTATTCTTTTTTGTTATTTTTTTATATATAATTTACCAACTTTTCTCTTTTACACCTAATAGGACCCCCAACCGACGTTTACACATTATATAATTATTCTTATAACTAACACCAACTTCACTTCCTATATTTTAATACCCCACCACACTTGCTATGTCATTTTTCCACCCACGCACACCACCGCCTAATATTTCCACATTTTTATAACCGCTTTTTGGTATCCGATTACTACCAGTTAGTTTTTTATTATTTACATTTTACATCTTTTTTCCCCGCCCCCTCCTATTCTTTCTAAGACACCACCCACCCTTCACCCCGCCCGAATTACGTGTTATTCAGGGCTCATTTTCTTTTTCCACCCACTTTTTTTTACCCTCCACCACTTATTCACTTCCATTTTCGACTTCTAGGATTTGTTTACTGATGCTTATTTTTTATTCTTTTACGTTTGCCAGGTGTGGGCTTTAGGTTTTAAAGTGTTTTTTTTTTAACTTTACATTTTGATCCTATTCTCGCGGGACAGTTGGGGGATCTTAACGTGTCGGGGTCCCCCCCCCCCCCATGGGTGCTGAACCCCCCCTTGGTCCCCCCAGTGGATTTGTTTTTGATGCTTGGTGTTCCCTCTTTATCACTTCCCCTTTTTATAGCGTATGGTTGCTTTCATTAGGATATATTATTTAAGATTTTTTTTAAAATTAATGTATGTTTAAGGACCCCGCCGGTCCCTCAAGGGCGCCCTGCCCCCCCTTTTTAGATTTTTGACCCCCGTGATCCCCTCCCTATTTTTTACCCCCCCCATATGTGAGGTGACCTTTAAGTACTATTGCTGTCTAGAGGTGCATAAGTGTCTTGTGGGCCGGGGGGCGGAACCGCTTCGAGATGAGTGTGGAGCGTAGTGCACCATGGGCCAACATGGCAACACGCACGTGGCAATATGTGTGACAACTCAAAAAAAAAAATAAACAAAAAAAAAATACTTACCGTATATTTGTTTTATTCTTTGGTTTATTTGGAAAAATCTATTTAGAAACTGTTTTATCTTGCAGGTGTATTGGCTATAGTGTTTGTGCAGTTGGAATCGGGACGTGAGCGACGGAGGGTTCCTGGAAGCCGTCTTTTGAGCCTGGCATGGGTGTATTGAGGCTAGGTGAACTTGATGGGGGGGGGGTGTGGGGGGGGCGGGGGGGGGAGGGGTGGGTGGGTTAGTCTGGTGTTGTGGGGTCTTTTGGGATTTGTTGGGTGTTGGTTGTTTGTAATTTTATTTTTTTTTTTTTTTTTAGAACGGTTTCTTGTTTCTTTTTTTTTTTGGCCCGTTTTTTTTTCTTTTATTTAGTTTTTTTTTTTCTTTTCTTTTTTTTTTTTTCTTTGTTTTTTTTTCTTTATTTTTATTGTTTTTTGTTTTTTTTGTTTTTTTTTAATTTTTTTTTTTTTGAAAAAATTTATGCATCTTTTTTTTTTTTTTTTTAACAAATATACCAGCTCTAAAAACGTTTTTTCTTTTTTTTTTTTTTTTTTTTTTTTTTTTTCTTTTTTTTTTTTTTGGTGTTAGAGACTTTGATAGTCCCCCACTATCTACCCTTTCAGCAGCGGCTAATTTGGATACAAAATTCTACTTGCAGTGTTTCTAAATTCGTAGAGCTGTTCCGGTGCCCTTGACCTATTTATGCTTTGAAACTCTTCTTTTTTCTTAATGTATTTCCTTCTTTCTTAACTCTCTCGGGTCTTATTTTTACTGAGCTTTTTTCTTTTTAATTCTTTATGGGGCTTTCTATAAAAACCCCATATTCGCCATTTCACAAGTGTCTTTTAGAGAGAAGCCCACTCTGTCACCGTCCGCTAGTGTGTCTGTTTTTTTGAGCTATCTGACAGTTTTTTTATTTTAACAGGTGGCGGTGGTTGTCATGTACGGGGGCATTGTAAGTATATTGTTTTATGACCTACATTTTCCACCAATTCTTTTAAAACACCTCACTATGGATACACTAGGCCTCCTAGAGGTCATTTTTTGATTTCATATTGTTCTCCAGGACAAGGAAAAAAGGCAAGGCCTAAGGCATGCTAGGGTTAAATGAATAAGTTCGTGTATCACACCAACTTCAAGCCAACGCCGAGGGAAGGGCAGCCCCAACTCCTTTTTGACGGCAAAAAAAAATCTAAAAAAAAAGCCAATAAAAAAAAAAAAAAAACAAACTAACAAAAAAAAACGTCATCACTCCCAGCATGTTAAACAGTGTCACACTCGGTGCTCTGCCTGTTTTTGATTTGAACAAGATTTCGTTTTTTTTTTTCGTCTTGGTGCCATAATCACTTTGTTGGCATGGCCTCTAACCAGGCTTCGGTCTTAAACTGGTAACTCATTGTCCCTGAATTATTAATGTCCTGAGTTATGCAATCGGTTCTATGTTCTTTTGAACATGATTTCCTTGTCATTGAAAAAAATTTGTGTTACAGATATGCACAAGGGCCCTTTATTCACGTTATCCCTCGTGTTTTTGGAGAAGCCACTATCTATGCAATTCTCTAGGTTATATCATTGTTGAAATTTACCGAGTCTTTAAGGGAGTCACTTTCTTCCAGTGTCTCAAGTTCCTTCATTGTGAATTCAATTTGGTGTTAAACAGCGTTTTTTTGCTACAAAAAAAATATACCAGCACTTTAACCTTTATTACCACTTGAAAGTCTATCCTACCTTTCACAGCGCTTTGGATAACAAATTCTCAGTATTTCAAAATTCAGTAGAGATGTTCCGGTTCTTTTCCTTAAATCGTATTCCATGAGTATGTTCTAGAGACACTCTGACACATCTCCAACTGAGTCTGTTGTTTTGAGCTCTGAGATGAGTTTTTAGTTGTCATTTTAGGATTAACACGGGTGTCATTACGGCTTTTTTTTTTTTTTTAAAGGCACATATTGTTTTTTAAAACACTACTTGGAACACTAGCCTAACTACCATTTTGATTTTCATATTGTTCCTCATACCTTTCCCATACTGTTCTATTAGCTCTGGGTAAATGAATTGTAATTCAGTGTTTCACCCAACTCCTTTATTCAAAAAGGAAAACGCCAACTCCTTTTTGACTCGGGAAAAATAAAATGTAATACAGTGTCACACTCGGTTCCTCAGCTGTTTGATTTTTTTTGAACAAGGATTTCCAGTGTCTGAAAATTGTGCATGTTCAGATATTTCAGTCGTATTTGGAATATGTATTCCTAGTGTGGTGAAGGGCACAATTTCTAAATATTTTCCCTAGTCTGGAGTTGTTAAAATTCTTCAGTGCTTTTTACACTCCCAATTTGTCCAGTGATTGGAACAGCTCATTTCATTTGTTGAAGCACATTTGCATTATTAATTTACACCAAGGGGTTACCCTAACACCTTGTTCCTCACTCTAAAACCCGACTTATATTTGTTTCCACAAATCCCTTAGTTCCCTGGGGGCCCTTAAAAACAGGATCCGGTGCCTTGAAACCCTTTACCCGACCATTAAATATTCACCCGAAAAACCCTTTATTACCTTATCAACGAACGCCTTGGCCCCTATACCAAAATTCTCAGTATTCAAAATACAACACCAGAACTTAACGTTCGATTTGACAGTTTAACGTTTTCATTCCCCAGCAGGTACCCTGGACCAGCAAACCCGTGATTCACCATAACCTGGGTTTTTATTTGGAAACCATGGTGTCACCACAGGACTTGTCAATGCCACCACTCCCCCCCCACCACAACCCCCCCCCTGGTGCACCCACGCCCCACTCACAGGGGAATTGACATTTTCTTCATAATAACGCCAATACTTTTGACCTCCAGCTAATCCAGCTTGGGAAAATGAAAAACCAAACTCATTTGTCCCTTTTGAATTTTCCTCTAATGGCTAAAACCAGTTTGACCCCAAACCCTCCTTCTATGGTCCCCATTGAACACACGGATAGTTCCAGGGTTATTGAAAACCCTTTTGCAGTTACAGTATTGTGTTTTAAATTTTCGTCTATTGTAATGATTATTAATCACTCTAGTGTTTTGAAGCACTTTTTATATAGGGATTATTAACCTAATGGTTTATCATTGTGAATTAAATTTCGGAGGGGGTCTTGTTCATTTTTTCCAGAGCCTCAAAGCTCCATTCATTGTGAATTTCCAATTTTGGTTAAACAGCGTTTTTTTTTTACAAATATTACAACGCTCCTCTTTTATAAACGTTTAACTCCACTTGAAAAGTTCTATCCTACCTTTCTCACAGCGGCTTTGGATACAAATTCTCAGTATTTTTCAAAAATTCAGTAGAGATGTTGCCGGTGGTGTTATTAAAAAAAACGTATTTCCAAAGAGTTTCAAGAGCCCACTCTGACAACATCCCCTGGTCTGGTTCTGTTGTTTTGAGGCTTGGAGGGGAGTTTTTTTTCATTTTAAACAACAGGTGCATGTCATACCGGCTATTTGTTAACAAAAATGCACATTAAAAAACACTACTTGGAAACTAAACTAGCCTTACTGTACATTTTTGAATTTCAAATTGTTCTCAAATACTTTTTCATTACTTGTTTCTACAACTGCTCTAGGGAAAATGAATTTTTTCAGTTTGTTTTCCACCAACTCATTTTCCCCCAAAACGCCAACTTCCTTTTTGACCTGGAAAAGCGCTTGTTAACCAGTGGAAACAAAATCACACTCGGGTTCTTCAGCTAATTTTTGAACAAGGATTCGCTAAGGGGACAAAAATTGTGATGGGTTTAATAACAGTTTTTCAGTCTTATTGGAATATGATATTCCCTAGTGTGTGAAGACACATTGCTAAAAGTTCCCTAGCATGTGGTAGTGAAATTCTGAGTGCTTTCACTCCAGGATTTTTTTGTCCTAGTTTTTGCAGGTTCATTCAGGATATGATATTCCGAGTTTTCTTTCTAAAGGAGCCTTTACATTATTAATTTTTGTAATTTCCATACTTTGGTTAACACTATTCTTCAGTTTGATATTTACCACTCCCAAATTTCTTTTAAACGTTTTTACCACTTGAAAGGTCTTTCATCCTTTTCTATAGCGGCTGGGGATTTACAAATTTTTAGGTAAAAACCCCCAGTAGGGTTGTTCAGTTGTGCTAAAAACGTATTCCAATAGAGTTCAAGAGTCCACTCTGACCACATCCCGCGTGGTCCTGTTTTTTTGAAGCTCTGAAAAGTTTTAAATTTTTAACAGTTTTGGGGTGTCATACCTCGGCATTGTAAATGCACATTAAAAACACTCACAACTAACTTGAAACCAAAACCTTAACTGACATTTTGCCCCCTTATTGTTTCAAATGTGTGTTGTTCAGATATTCAGAGACGAAAACTGTGGGAAATGTATTTCTTGACGTTTTCCCCAATGACCACTTTTCCTAGAAACGCCCAGCAAGCTCATTTTCGCAAAAAATAAATGTTAACACGTCTGTGACTCCGTTTCTTTGCTGAAATGACTAAGTGTGCGACATAGCGTAACTTCCATTTTAGTTGGGGGGGCTTGAAGCTCCTATTCTTTAGTGAATTCACAAGCGTTTACCTACATATTTCCTGTCCCTATGCTGGAGTTGTAATAGACCTCCTAAAAAACCCCTAAGCCCTAAACCGACAAAAACGGAACTTCTATCCCCTCTAGTTAAACATGCGCTGAAGTGACAAATGGATCCCTGAACTTGTTGCAACTGACGCTGATGTCTCTGATGAACCCTTTGCTTAGCCCAAATTTTTCCATTGTTTTATTGAAAACAATGCGCCTAACAGATTATTTTATGGGGCATTTTTTTTGTATGTTTCCCCCTAAGTGTTTTTCATGGGGGGCTATCTTTTTTACATTATTTAAATACCTAGGTTTATTTCCATTGTGTACTTTTTATTTTTGCCCGATGTTTCTGGGGAGGGTTTCTCCTTTCTTCCTGAGCCCAATGCTTTCCATATCATTTGTTTGGAATTAGTCCCCAATGTGTTATTTTTTGTTAAAAAATCAAGGCGTTTTTCTTTTCTTCTTTTTACTGATTTAATTATTTAACCACACCCTCCTTAAAAACGTTTTTTATTACCAACTTGAAAAGTCTATCACTTTACCTTTTTCCCATCCCAGGCGCTTTCGGAACAAACTTCATCACGTACCACGTTCAATGTAGTCAGTTTCTTCCAGCAGGCCTCAGGCTCTTCAATTGTGAATTAAAATTTGGTTATTCCTAAAGAGTTTGTTGATCAAGGGGAGGGCCCAGACTCTATTTACCAACGTTTATTACCACTTGATAAGTCGATCCTACCCTTTTGACGCGCTTTGGAGGGGAGTTCTTGTTATATTCAAACATTCAGGGGGTTTGAGGTGTTCCCGGTTGGTATTATTTATTTTTTTTAAAATTGGTTCCAATGAGTTCATTGTAGCCACCACATGAAAAAAACCCGCTGGTTCTGGTACTTTGAAAACACTGAAGAGGGGGCCCTTTTAACTCGATGTCATACCGGACATTGTAAAAATGCACATTTTATCACACTTCTTGCAACTCTAGCCTAACTGACATTTTATTTCATATAAACTCTTCTTACTTTTCATATGTTCTACAGCTTAGGGAAAAATGGAATTGTTTTTCAGGTGTGTTCATCCAAACTCATTTTCACGAAAATAAACGCCCAAACTCCCTTTTTGACGGGAAAAATATAAATGTTAACAGTGTCACACTCGGGTTTTCCTCAGGGTTTATGAACTAGGATTTCGAGAGTGAACTTTTCTGCTCACCAGATTATTCATGTTAATGCAATCAACTAAACGTCCGAGTTGTGTAAATAAAATGCCTAACCAGCCAGACCCAGCGTGTAAAAAAGAAACAAAAAACGAACAACCCAATTGGTTCGCTGGCTGAATTATGAAATGTAACCAGTAGCAAAAACTCGCTTTCTTTTCTTCTTTTCTACTATCTTTTTTTCTTCTCTGCTTCATCTCTTTCTTCCTCTTCTTTTCTTTTTTTTCTCTTTCCCAACCCTTTCTTTTTTTCCCCTTCTTTGAACAAAACGATTCCCAGGTCATGAAACAGAATGCACTAACAGATATAGGAACCCTTTTTTTTTGATGTATCCCAGTGTTTGAGGGCAACTTTTCAGATCTTTAGATATTAACCTAGTGTTAACATTATGAATTTTCTTTTTCCCCGCGTTGGAGTCCCTCGTAGCTTTCTCGTTCTTTATTCTTTGAACACATTTCCAAAGTCATGAGCAATGCATTCACATATTAAAAGGCCTAAATCACTTTTTTCCAATTTGGTTAAACAAAGCGTTTTTTAACAAATATATAATAAGGGGGGGGGGGTCAATCCATTTGCGAGCCTTTGAGGGGAAGACATTACAAACCAAACGTTGACACCTACAGTCTATCTAAACAATTATCCTATATTCCATCAGTATATACTTCTTATAAAACCTAAAACCTTTCAACACAGGGCTGTTGGATACAATCCCCCCCCTCCGTATTTCAAAAATTCATAGAGATGTTCCGGTGCTAAAACGTGTATTCCAAGAGTTCAAGAGCCAATCTGACACATCCGCTGGTCTGACTTAGATTTTCTGAGCTACTGTGAGTTATTTATTTTACTTCACGGGTTCATACCAAGCGCATTCGTCTGAATGCATCACAATAAAACACTACTGGAAACACTAGCCTAACGAAACCATTTTTGATTTTCATGTGTTTCCCAACACTTCCATACTATTCTTTTAGCTTAGGAAAATGAAGTTTTCAGTACTCCACAACCCTTTTCCCCAAAAAAGCCAATCCTATTGATGGGAAAAATAAATGGGGAAACGGTTGTCAAACACTCTGTTCTCAGCTGTTTGAAAAGATTTGTCGCAGTGATCCAAAAATTTCGTGCTGTTCAGATATTCTGTGTATTGGTATTATGTATTCCTAGTTTGTCAAGCACATTTCTAAATATTTCCTAGTCTGGATTTTTAAATTCTCAGTGCTTACACTCAAATTTGTCCAGTAATTGAAGCTCATTTCATTGATAAATACCTATTTACTACCACGTGGCCCTAACCTGTCTATACCCTCTAATCCTAACCCTAACTACCCCTAACCTGATCCTGAACCTAGCTAGCCCGAACATTATCCTTACCCTAACCGCAACCCGAACTCCAATTCTCTAACCTTAAACACCAGAACTAACCTCGATTGACATCATACACTCTAGTAGGGTTGCCCTGGCCAAATC
>JAJQQW010000566.1:17500-22769 GCA_025583905.1 Ia io | reverse complement strand
AAAATATATTTTTTATTTGATTTCCAGGTGGAGGAAGGGAGCGGAGAGGGAGAGGAAGGGAAGGAAGAGGAGGACGAGGGTGAGAGAGAGAGAAGAGGGAGGGGGGAGAGGACGAGTGTGAGTGAAGAAGAGAGAAGCAGAGAGAAAGAAAACCATAAGAGAGAGAAGAAGGAGCTTTGAATAAGGATTTAGAAGAAGAAGATAGTAATGGGGAAGCTAAGGATTCCTACTGCCCCCCAGAATTTTTTTTATCAAGGGGGGGAATTACATGAGAGAAGAGAAGTGAGATTGATTATGGTTAGAATGAGATCGGGAATTTCGAAAAAGGAGACCTTTCCTGGATTCATAATGGTCTTTTGCTCATAGAACCCACTGAGAGCAAAGATACCAGACCGGATTACAAGCTGTGTTTCGGTTAATTATCTTTAATTCCTGAGATGAGAAAGAAGTGGATAAGATAATTTAGGCATATAAAGAAAGTGAAGGATATTCTTTAGAGAGATGAGTACTGTTTTTTACACATTGTGAAGTTTACTTTTCAGTTAGAATGGGTAATTGGGAGCATAAGACTGCTTCTAGAAGATAAAGGGATAAGAAAGAGAAGGATTAAACAAAGATTTGATAGAGGAACGAGATAAGATGATTAGAGAACAATGTTATTTACACAGAAAGATCCAAGAATATGTTGGTGTGTTGTGTTTATATCCAACATAGAATTTTTTTTTGTCTTGTTTTTATGGGAGAATGGACTTCACCAAAAATGAGGGAACTAAGATTTGTGTTTCTTCCCAGGCATTTTAGAAGGAAAGGGGGGAAGAGAGAAGTAGAAGAAGAGAGAAGACAAGCCTCTAAAACGGAAGGAGAAATATTTTTTCCTGATAGGCCCATTTAAAAGCACCCCACTATGTGAAAGAGTCACCCAAAGGAAATTTAGGTTGGGCTATTCCTTTGTTAATTGAATCATTATGTTCTAGAGTATGTTTTTCTTGCTTTTCAGAAAGGGAAGGAAGTTTTTTCCCAAAGCTGCCTAGATGTGAGTTTTTTCAGTTTTCCTTGTAGAAGTTTTTTTGATTGGTAACAGCTATAAGAGAGCTGTAGTAGGGGGAAATGACATTTTATGGTTCATAGCTATTCAATCATTTCTCGATGAGAAAGAGATTTTCTCTATATTGTTTTATCAAACCTTAAATATAGGAATTCTATCACATTCAGAAGTTTTGTTCTTGTGAAAGAGCTTGATTAGTAGATTGATGGATGGTTTATTATAGTTTCTGAGTTATCCCAAGGATAGAGAGATAATCTCTTGTCTTCGTTTAGTAGAAGGATAACCCTTGTTTAGGAGGATGGAAATGGAGGAAATAGAGTTGGGAGACTTGGGGTTTTTCAAAATAATTACAAATCAAGAAGACATTGAAATAGGGAGAGATAAGTGTAATACAAGTAGAGCAAGAAGTTCGGAGCAGATGTAGAAATAATTTTTTGTGTATGATAGTATGGAAATGGGGTAGAATGCCAACATCCTTTAGACTATTTTTGTCCAAAATCCTATGCAATGTATTATACCAAGAGTATATTCCCTTAATGTAAAAGACTATGGAATGTTGTTCCATTTTTCTGGTTAATGAGAATGAAAGTCATTGTAGGTTGGATTTAAGATTGCAAAAAGACAAATGATGTTACCCAAACCTCTCTGGTAAGAGAAGTGAATGTTTATACAATGGGCGGGGAAAAGAAGAGGTGTTCCTCTTATGGGGGTATATAGAGAAGAGAAATCTCTGGGAAGACCTACAACACATTCTCAAAGAAATCCAAAGATTTTCAATCTAAATTATGAGATATAACACTTTTTGAATTCTTTTTTTTAATCTTAAAACGGAAAAAAATAAACAAACAAAAACATTAAGCAAAACATGAATGTTTTAACCCAAAAATAGCCCCAACCCCAATGTATATTTTGACTTTGTGTCAGTGGAAAATTAGTTAATTTCCATGTGAATAAAATATTAGGAGATTCTAAATGTTCGAAAACCAGGCTTTATTGGGCCACTCTATTTAAGTACAGTCAGGAAGTTCCCCCCACATGGCACTCTTTTGGGTTCAACCAGTGTTATGGCTCAGGATCCCAGAGGCTACAAGGCGGTAGCTGTTTAAGTTGGTATGGAAGTTTTTCTATGCCACTTAGATTTTACACTGTCTCTCTTCTTTTGCCGTCATTAAAGCAGAAAAAAAAAAACAAAAGAAAAAAAAGAAGAAAAAAACAAAAAAAAAAAAGAAAAAAAAAAAAAAAAGAAAAAAAAAAAAAAAAAACAAAATAAAAAAAGAAAAAAGCGAAAGGAAAAAAAAGAAAGAAAAAGAAGAAAAAAAAAAAAAAAAAATAAAGAAAAAAAGAAATAAAATCGCAAAAAAAAAGAAGAAGAAAAATAAAGGGAAAAAAAGAGCGGTAAGCAAAAAGGGGCCTATGCGCTAAAAAGATGAAAAAGCACAGGTTTGTATGCTTTGGAAAAAACAAAAGACAATGAGGTGAGTGAGAGGCCTTGATCTTGCAAAAGGGGAAAAGGGCTGTGTACTGTCCCTTCTTTAAAATACCAGGGGAAGACGGGGTGTTTTAAGGTGTGTGGAATCAAAGCACTATCTGGCTGAGGATTGTGTGTTGAAGAAAGAATGTTTATTGATCATGCTTGTTAAGCAGGGGGGGTTTGTGATAGGAAAGAGCTTGCTGGGGGCGGGGGTCAAGAAAGGGGCGGGATATACAATTTTAAGGTTTAGTGTGGCCTCCTGAAGGTATCAAGGGGGGTGGGGGAAATGGTTAATTGGAAAAAGCAGAATTGGCGTTAAGGGGTGGGGTGGCGGAAATGTGAAAAAATGTGGGTGAAGAGGTGTTGGTGGGGCCATAAAGGAGTGATGTATAACATGGGGGGGGGCCAGAGTTTGACATGAGGTAGGGTTTTTGAGGAGGGTTTTTGTGATAGGGCGGTTCGGGGCATTGTGGTCTTTTGTTTTTGTGGCTTGTTGTTTGGGCGAATGGTGGGACTGTGGAGTTGAGTGGGAGGAGTGTGAGGTGTTGGATTATACGTTGGGTTACCTGATTGGGGCGCCTGACAGGGGGGTTGGGCATGGGGTTTATATTGTTTGTTGTTTTTTTTTTCCATAAAAGAAGCCTTATTCTTAGAATCATTTTGGGGATTAAAGGTGTTATTTACTTTTTTTATGCTTTTGATTAAAAGTTTTCATGGGATTTTTTGGGATCAAAAAAGGGAGGGGGGGCCTTTTGGTACGTTTGGTGGTTATGTAAACCGGATTTTGTTTAAAATAAAGAGGGTAAACTGTGGGAGGGTTGGCTAAGGAGGATAAAAAAATCTGGGAGGTGGGGAGGGGTGATTGATGTAAACAAGGAGAGGGGGAATGGGATAAAAGTTGGGTAAGTGTGGGTTAGATGTGGAGAAAAAAATATTTCATGTTGGGGGATTGATGTGGGGTTGGACTTAAACAGGGAAAAATAAAGGTGGTGGGTCTTGGAACCTGAAGGCTGAAGGTAATAAAATAATCTTGATGCAGTGGGGTGTGGATAGGCAAATAAGGAATGTGAATGGCTGGTGGGGAGGGCGGCAAGCGAAGTGGGGGTTTGAGGGATGCAATAAACAATTAAAAGAAAAATAAAAATGGGGCGGGGAAAAACAAACAGGTGTCTTAATAAAAAAAAACTTCAGGTGAATTTAGGGTGATGGATATGGGGTGAAAGAGGGTGTATGGTAAAAGAAAAAAAATATGGAATTTTTAGACTGGGGGGCTTTCTTTTCAGGTTGGGAAAATCTAAGGGGAAAACGTGATACAATCTACGCGACCGGGTAATTTTCAAGAATTATTTTTTTGAGGTGGACAAAGAGGAGGGTTAAAAGTTTCAAAAGGAGTGGAGGGGGAATACAGGGCGGTTGTTGAGTCGTGGTTTTTTTTTTTTTTTGGAAGGGAAATTTTTGGCAAAAGGCGCTTTTGGATTTGGAGGGAGGGGTTTTAGGGATGGGTTTTCAAGAAATGCTTAGGGCACGGGATTTATTTTTATTTTATTTATTTTTTTTTTAGGGGAGGGGGAGGGGGGTCTGGCTTGTGTTGTATTTAGGAACTAACCTGGGGGGTTATTTTTTTTGTTTTTGTGGTTGACTTTTTTGGTTTTTTTTTTAGGGAATGGGGGGCAGTGATAATGAGGTAGGATACATAGCTCGGGGGCTTCTCATTTTCGTTTGGGGTCAAGGAGCGGAAGAAATACCCCTGGAATTTAACGGGAATTGGGGGATGGGGGGCGGGGCTGGGGGGCTTGGCTATATTGGAGAAGGGTCTGGGGGTGGCTAGGGAAATTTGGGATGGGTGTGGGAATGGAATTTGTTTTCTTGCGGGGGTTGGACTTATAGTGGTGTTGTTGTTCGGTTGGGTGAAGTTTTTTTTTGGGGGCGGGGTTTTAGGTTGTATGCTTTGGGGGCATAATTTTGTTGTTCGGGTTTGTTTTCGGGGTTTTTTAGGGTGGGGGCTTCTTTTTTTTTGGGTCCTTGAGTTTCTAAGATATTTTTTGCGGTAATCTATTTTAGGCTTGAAAAACCCATCTTTCTTTTTTCTTTTAATTTTTGGGGTTAGGTGGACTTTTATGGGGGGGTTTTATTTTTTTTTTTTTAAAATGGGTATTTTGGGAGGTAGAATTATTGAGGGGGCCATTAGTTGGTTTATAATGTTTTTAAAAAGGTGGGGGCAGTTGTTTTGTGGTGGCTGGGTAAGGGGCGGAGGAGCGGTTATTTTTTTGGTAGGGGGGGTTGGTTAGGGGGGGGGGGGGGGGGGGGGGGGGGAAGGGGGGGTGGGGGGGGGGGTGGGGGGGGGGGGGGGGGGAGGGGGTTTGGGGAATTCTGGGGGGGGGGGGGATTGTTGAAGGGTTTGGTTGGGGGGGGGGGGGGGGGGTGGGGGGGGGGTGGGAGGGGTGCGGGGGGGGGGGGGGGGGGGGGGGGGGAGGGGGAGGGGGGGGGGGAGGGCCATGGGGGGGGGTAATTGGGGGGGGGGGGGGGGGGGGGGGGGGGGGAGGGGGGGGGGGGATTTTGGGGAGGGGGGGGATTCGGGGGGGGTGGAAGGGAATTTAATTGGTGAGTAAGGGGGGGGGCGTGGGGTTGGCCTAGGGAGGGGATAATTTTTTGGGGGGGTGGGGAAGGTTATGGGGTGGTGGGGTCGGGGGGTATATTAGAGGGGGGGGGGGGGGGGGTGGGGGGGGGGGGGGGGGGGGGGGGGGGTGGGGGGG
>JAJQQW010000566.1:0-15000 GCA_025583905.1 Ia io | reverse complement strand
GGGGGGGGGGGGGGGGGGGGGGGGGGGGGGGGGGGGGGGGGGGGGGGGGGGGGGGGGGGGGGGGGGGGGGGGGGGGGGGGGGGGGGGGGGGGGGGGGGGGGGGGGGGGGGGGGGGGGGGGGGGGGGGGGGGGGGGGGGGGGGGGGGGGGGGGGGGGGGGGGGGGGGGGGGGGGGGGGGGGGGGGGGGGGGGGGGGGGGGGGGGGGGGGGGGGGGGGGGGGGGGGGGGGGGGGGGGGGGGGGGGGGGGGGGGGGGGGGGGGGGGGGGGGGGGGGGGGGGGGGGGGGGGGGGGGGGGGGGGGGGGGGGGGGGGGGGGGGGGGGGGGGGGGGGGGGGGGGGGGGGGGGGGGGGGGGGGGGGGGGGGGGGGGGGGGGGGGGGGGGGGGGGGGGGGGGGGGGGGGGGGGGGGGGGGGGGGGGGGGGGGGGGGGGGGGGGGGGGGGGGGGGGGGGGGGGGGGGGGGGGGGGGGGGGGGGGGGGGGGGGGGGGGTGGGGGCGGGGGGGGGGGGGGGGGGGGGGTGGGGGGGGGGGGGGGGGGGGGGGGGGGGGGGGGGGGGGGGGGGGGGGGGGGGGGGGGGGGGGGGGGGGGGGGGGGGGGGGGGGGGGGGGGGGGGGGGGGGGGGGGGGGGGGGGGGGGGGGGGGGGGGGGGGGGGGGGGGGGGGGGGGGGGGGGGGGGGGGGGGGGGGGGGGGGGGGGGGGGGGGGGGGGGGGGGGGGGGGGGGGGGGGGGGGGGGGGGGGGGGGGGGGGGGGGGGGGGGGGGGGGGGGGGGGGGGGGGGGGGGGGGGGGGGGGGGGGGGGGGGGGGGGGGGGGGGGGGGGGGGGGGGGGGGGGGGGGGGGGGGGGGGGGGGGGGGGGGGGGGGGGGGGGGGGGGGGGGGGGGGGGGGGGGGGGGGGGGGGGGGGGGGGGGGGGGGGGGGGGGGGGGGGGGGGGGGGGGGGGGGGGGGGGGGGGGGGGGGGGGGGGGGGGGGGGGGGGGGGGGGGGGGGGGGGGGGGGGGGGGGGGGGGGGGGGGGGGGGGGGGGGGGGGGGGGGGGGGGGGGGGGGGGGGGGGGGGGGGGGGGGGGGGGGGGGGGGGGGGGGGGGGGGGGGGGGGGGGGGGGGGGGGGGGGGGGGGGGGGGGGGGGGGGGGGGGGGGGGGGGGGGGGGGGGGGGGGGGGGGGGGGGGGGGGGGGGGGGGGGGGGGGGGGGGGGGGGGGGGGGGGGGGGGGGGGGGGGGGGGGGGGGGGGGGGGGGGGGGGGGGGGGGGGGGGGGGGGGGGGGGGGGGGGGGGGGGGGGGGGGGGGGGGGGGGGGGGGGGGGGGGGGGGGGGGGGGGGGGGGGGGGGGGGGGGGGGGGGGGGGGGGGGGGGGGGGGGGGGGGGGGGGGGGGGGGGGGGGGGGGGGGGGGGGGGGGGGGGGGGGGGGGGGGGGGGGGGGGGGGGGGGGGGGGGGGGGGGGGGGGGGGGGGGGGGGGGGGGGGGGGGGGGGGGGGGGGGGGGGGGGGGGGGGGGGGGGGGGGGGGGGGGGGGGGGGGGGGGGGGGGGGGGGGGGGGGGGGGGGGGGGGGGGGGGGGGGGGGGGGGGGGGGGGGGGGGGGGGGGGGGGGGGGGGGGGGGGGGGGGGGGGGGGGGGGGGGGGGGGGGGGGGGGGGGGGGGGGGGGGGGGGGGGGGGGGGGGGGGGGGGGGGGGGGGGGGGGGGGGGGGGGGGGGGGGGGGGGGGGGGGGGGGGGGGGGGGGGGGGGGGGGGGGGGGGGGGGGGGGGGGGGGGGGGGGGGGGGGGGGGGGGGGGGGGGGGGGGGGGGGGGGGGGGGGGGGGGGGGGGGGGGGGGGGGGGGGGGGGGGGGGGGGGGGGGGGGGGGGGGGGGGGGGGGGGGGGGGGGGGGGGGGGGGGGGGGGGGGGGGGGGGGGGGGGGGGGGGGGGGGGGGGGGGGGGGGGGGGGGGGGGGGGGGGGGGGGGGGGGGGGGGGGGGGGGGGGGGGGGGGGGGGGGGGGGGGGGGGGGGGGGGGGGGGGGGGGGGGGGGGGGGGGGGGGGGGGGGGGGGGGGGGGGGGGGGGGGGGGGGGGGGGGGGGGGGGGGGGGGGGGGGGGGGGGGGGGGGGGGGGGGGGGGGGGGGGGGGGGGGGGGGGGGGGGGGGGGGGGGGGGGGGGGGGGGGGGGGGGGGGGGGGGGGGGGGGGGGGGGGGGGGGGGGGGGGGGGGGGGGGGGGGGGGGGGGGGGGGGGGGGGGGGGGGGGGGGGGGGGGGGGGGGGGGGGGGGGGGGGGGGGGGGGGGGGGGGGGGGGGGGGGGGGGGGGGGGGGGGGGGGGGGGGGGGGGGGGGGGGGGGGGGGGGGGGGGGGGGGGGGGGGGGGGGGGGGGGGGGGGGGGGGGGGGGGGGGGGGGGGGGGGGGGGGGGGGGGGGGGGGGGGGGGGGGGGGGGGGGGGGGGGGGGGGGGGGGGGGGGGGGGGGGGGGGGGGGGGGGGGGGGGGGGGGGGGGGGGGGGGGGGGGGGGGGGGGGGGGGGGGGGGGGGGGGGGGGGGGGGGGGGGGGGGGGGGGGGGGGGGGGGGGGGGGGGGGGGGGGGGGGGGGGGGGGGGGGGGGGGGGGGGGGGGGGGGGGGGGGGGGGGGGGGGGGGGGGGGGGGGGGGGGGGGGGGGGGGGGGGGGGGGGGGGGGGGGGGGGGGGGGGGGGGGGGGGGGGGGGGGGGGGGGGGGGGGGGGGGGGGGGGGGGGGGGGGGGGGGGGGGGGGGGGGGGGGGGGGGGGGGGGGGGGGGGGGGGGGGGGGGGGGGGGGGGGGGGGGGGGGGGGGGGGGGGGGGGGGGGGGGGGGGGGGGGGGGGGGGGGGGGGGGGGGGGGGGGGGGGGGGGGGGGGGGGGGGGGGGGGGGGGGGGGGGGGGGGGGGGGGGGGGGGGGGGGGGGGGGGGGGGGGGGGGGGGGGGGGGGGGGGGGGGGGGGGGGGGGGGGGGGGGGGGGGGGGGGGGGGGGGGGGGGGGGGGGGGGGGGGGGGGGGGGGGGGGGGGGGGGGGGGGGGGGGGGGGGGGGGGGGGGGGGGGGGGGGGGGGGGGGGGGGGGGGGGGGGGGGGGGGGGGGGGGGGGGGGGGGGGGGGGGGGGGGGGGGGGGGGGGGGGGGGGGGGGGGGGGGGGGGGGGGGGGGGGGGGGGGGGGGGGGGGGGGGGGGGGGGGGGGGGGGGGGGGGGGGGGGGGGGGGGGGGGGGGGGGGGGGGGGGGGGGGGGGGGGGGGGGGGGGGGGGGGGGGGGGGGGGGGGGGGGGGGGGGGGGGGGGGGGGGGGGGGGGGGGGGGGGGGGGGGGGGGGGGGGGGGGGGGGGGGGGGGGGGGGGGGGGGGGGGGGGGGGGGGGGGGGGGGGGGGGGGGGGGGGGGGGGGGGGGGGGGGGGGGGGGGGGGGGGGGGGGGGGGGGGGGGGGGGGGGGGGGGGGGGGGGGGGGGGGGGGGGGGGGGGGGGGGGGGGGGGGGGGGGGGGGGGGGGGGGGGGGGGGGGGGGGGGGGGGGGGGGGGGGGGGGGGGGGGGGGGGGGGGGGGGGGGGGGGGGGGGGGGGGGGGGGGGGGGGGGGGGGGGGGGGGGGGGGGGGGGGGGGGGGGGGGGGGGGGGGGGGGGGGGGGGGGGGGGGGGGGGGGGGGGGGGGGGGGGGGGGGGGGGGGGGGGGGGGGGGGGGGGGGGGGGGGGGGGGGGGGGGGGGGGGGGGGGGGGGGGGGGGGGGGGGGGGGGGGGGGGGGGGGGGGGGGGGGGGGGGGGGGGGGGGGGGGGGGGGGGGGGGGGGGGGGGGGGGGGGGGGGGGGGGGGGGGGGGGGGGGGGGGGGGGGGGGGGGGGGGGGGGGGGGGGGGGGGGGGGGGGGGGGGGGGGGGGGGGGGGGGGGGGGGGGGGGGGGGGGGGGGGGGGGGGGGGGGGGGGGGGGGGGGGGGGGGGGGGGGGGGGGGGGGGGGGGGGGGGGGGGGGGGGGGGGGGGGGGGGGGGGGGGGGGGGGGGGGGGGGGGGGGGGGGGGGGGGGGGGGGGGGGGGGGGGGGGGGGGGGGGGGGGGGGGGGGGGGGGGGGGGGGGGGGGGGGGGGGGGGGGGGGGGGGGGGGGGGGGGGGGGGGGGGGGGGGGGGGGGGGGGGGGGGGGGGGGGGGGGGGGGGGGGGGGGGGGGGGGGGGGGGGGGGGGGGGGGGGGGGGGGGGGGGGGGGGGGGGGGGGGGGGGGGGGGGGGGGGGGGGGGGGGGGGGGGGGGGGGGGGGGGGGGGGGGGGGGGGGGGGGGGGGGGGGGGGGGGGGGGGGGGGGGGGGGGGGGGGGGGGGGGGGGGGGGGGGGGGGGGGGGGGGGGGGGGGGGGGGGGGGGGGGGGGGGGGGGGGGGGGGGGGGGGGGGGGGGGGGGGGGGGGGGGGGGGGGGGGGGGGGGGGGGGGGGGGGGGGGGGGGGGGGGGGGGGGGGGGGGGGGGGGGGGGGGGGGGGGGGGGGGGGGGGGGGGGGGGGGGGGGGGGGGGGGGGGGGGGGGGGGGGGGGGGGGGGGGGGGGGGGGGGGGGGGGGGGGGGGGGGGGGGGGGGGGGTTGGGGGGGGGGGGGGGGGGGGGGGGGGGGGGGGGGGGGGGGGGGGTTTTTTTTTTTTTTTTTTTTTTTTTTTTTTTTTTTTTTTTTTTTTTTTTTTTTTTGGGGGGGGGGGGGGGGGGGGGGGGGGGGGGGGGGGGGGGGGGGGGGGGGGGGGGGGGGGGGGGGGGGGGGGGGGGGGGGGGGGGGGGGGGGGGGGGGGGGGGGGGGGGGGGGGGGGGGGGGGGGGGGGGGGGGGGGGGGGGGGGGGGGGGGGGGGGGGGGGGGGGGGGGGGGGGGGGGGGGGGGGGGGGGGGGGGGGGGGGGGGGGGGGGGGGGGGGGGGGGGGGGGGGGGGGGGGGGGGGGGGGGGGGGGGGGGGGGGGGGGGGGGGGGGGGGGGGGGGGGGGGGGGGGGGGGGGGGGGGGGGGGGGGGGGGGGGGGGGGGGGGGGGGGGGGGGGGGGGGGGGGGGTTTTTTTTTTTTTTTTTTTTTTTTTTTTTTTTTTTTTTTTTTTTTTTTTTTTTTTTTTTTTTTTTTTTTTTTTTTTTTTTTTTTTTTTTTTTTTTTTTTTTTTTTTTTTTTTTTTTTTTTTTTTTTTTTTTTTTTTTTTTTTTTTTTTTTTTTTTTTTTTTTTTTTTTTTTTTTTTTTTTTTTTTTTTTTTTTTTTTTTTTTTTTTTTTTTTTTTTTTTTTTTTTTTTTTTTTTTTTTTTTTTTTTTTTTTTTTTTTTTTTTTTTTTTTTTTTTTTTTTTTTTTTTTTTTTTTTTTTTTTTTTTTTTTTTTTTTTTTTTTTTTTTTTTTTTTTTTTTTTTTTTTTTTTTTTTTTTTTTTTTTTTTTTTTTTTTTTTTTTTTTTTTTTTTTTTTTTTTTTTTTTTTTTTTTTTTTTTTTTTTTTTTTTTTTTTTTTTTTTTTTTTTTTTTTTTTTTTTTTTTTTTTTTTTTTTTTTTTTTTTTTTTTTTTTTTTTTTTTTTTTTTTTTTTTTTTTTTTTTTTTTTTTTTTTTTTTTTTTTTTTTTTTTTTTTTTTTTTTTTTTTTTTTTTTTTTTTTTTTTTTTTTTTTTTTTTTTTTTTTTTTTTTTTTTTTTTTTTTTTTTTTTTTTTTTTTTTTTTTTTTTTTTTTTTTTTTTTTTTTTTTTTTTTTTTTTTTTTTTTTTTTTTTTTTTTTTTTTTTTTTTTTTTTTTTTTTTTTTTTTTTTTTTTTTTTTTTTTTTTTTTTTTTTTTTTTTTTTTTTTTTTTTTTTTTTTTTTTTTTTTTTTTTTTTTTTTTTTTTTTTTTTTTTTTTTTTTTTTTTTTTTTTTTTTTTTTTTTTTTTTTTTTTTTTTTTTTTTTTTTTTTTTTTTTTTTTTTTTTTTTTTTTTTTTTTTTTTTTTTTTTTTTTTTTTTTTTTTTTTTTTTTTTTTTTTTTTTTTTTTTTTTTTTTTTTTTTTTTTTTTTTTTTTTTTTTTTTTTTTTTTTTTTTTTTTTTTTTTTTTTTTTTTTTTTTTTTTTTTTTTTTTTTTTTTTTTTTTTTTTTTTTTTTTTTTTTTTTTTTTTTTTTTTTTTTTTTTTTTTTTTTTTTTTTTTTTTTTTTTTTTTTTTTTTTTTTTTTTTTTTTTTTTTTTTTTTTTTTTTTTTTTTTTTTTTTTTTTTTTTTTTTTTTTTTTTTTTTTTTTTTTTTTTTTTTTTTTTTTTTTTTTTTTTTTTTTTTTTTTTTTTTTTTTTTTTTTTTTTTTTTTTTTTTTTTTTTTTTTTTTTTTTTTTTTTTTTTTTTTTTTTTTTTTTTTTTTTTTTTTTTTTTTTTTTTTTTTTTTTTTTTTTTTTTTTTTTTTTTTTTTTTTTTTTTTTTTTTTTTTTTTTTTTTTTTTTTTTTTTTTTTTTTTTTTTTTTTTTTTTTTTTTTTTTTTTTTTTTTTTTTTTTTTTTTTTTTTTTTTTTTTTTTTTTTTTTTTTTTTTTTTTTTTTTTTTTTTTTTTTTTTTTTTTTTTTTTTTTTTTTTTTTTTTTTTTTTTTTTTTTTTTTTTTTTTTTTTTTTTTTTTTTTTTTTTTTTTTTTTTTTTTTTTTTTTTTTTTTTTTTTTTTTTTTTTTTTTTTTTTTTTTTTTTTTTTTTTTTTTTTTTTTTTTTTTTTTTTTTTTTTTTTTTTTTTTTTTTTTTTTTTTTTTTTTTTTTTTTTTTTTTTTTTTTTTTTTTTTTTTTTTTTTTTTTTTTTTTTTTTTTTTTTTTTTTTTTTTTTTTTTTTTTTTTTTTTTTTTTTTTTTTTTTTTTTTTTTTTTTTTTTTTTTTTTTTTTTTTTTTTTTTTTTTTTTTTTTTTTTTTTTTTTTTTTTTTTTTTTTTTTTTTTTTTTTTTTTTTTTTTTTTTTTTTTTTTTTTTTTTTTTTTTTTTTTTTTTTTTTTTTTTTTTTTTTTTTTTTTTTTTTTTTTTTTTTTTTTTTTTTTTTTTTTTTTTTTTTTTTTTTTTTTTTTTTTTTTTTTTTTTTTTTTTTTTTTTTTTTTTTTTTTTTTTTTTTTTTTTTTTTTTTTTTTTTTTTTTTTTTTTTTTTTTTTTTTTTTTTTTTTTTTTTTTTTTTTTTTTTTTTTTTTTTTTTTTTTTTTTTTTTTTTTTTTTTTTTTTTTTTTTTTTTTTTTTTTTTTTTTTTTTTTTTTTTTTTTTTTTTTTTTTTTTTTTTTTTTTTTTTTTTTTTTTTTTTTTTTTTTTTTTTTTTTTTTTTTTTTTTTTTTTTTTTTTTTTTTTTTTTTTTTTTTTTTTTTTTTTTTTTTTTTTTTTTTTTTTTTTTTTTTTTTTTTTTTTTTTTTTTTTTTTTTTTTTTTTTTTTTTTTTTTTTTTTTTTTTTTTTTTTTTTTTTTTTTTTTTTTTTTTTTTTTTTTTTTTTTTTTTTTTTTTTTTTTTTTTTTTTTTTTTTTTTTTTTTTTTTTTTTTTTTTTTTTTTTTTTTTTTTTTTTTTTTTTTTTTTTTTTTTTTTTTTTTTTTTTTTTTTTTTTTTTTTTTTTTTTTTTTTTTTTTTTTTTTTTTTTTTTTTTTTTTTTTTTTTTTTTTTTTTTTTTTTTTTTTTTTTTTTTTTTTTTTTTTTTTTTTTTTTTTTTTTTTTTTTTTTTTTTTTTTTTTTTTTTTTTTTTTTTTTTTTTTTTTTTTTTTTTTTTTTTTTTTTTTTTTTTTTTTTTTTTTTTTTTTTTTTTTTTTTTTTTTTTTTTTTTTTTTTTTTTTTTTTTTTTTTTTTTTTTTTTTTTTTTTTTTTTTTTTTTTTTTTTTTTTTTTTTTTTTTTTTTTTTTTTTTTTTTTTTTTTTTTTTTTTTTTTTTTTTTTTTTTTTTTTTTTTTTTTTTTTTTTTTTTTTTTTTTTTTTTTTTTTTTTTTTTTTTTTTTTTTTTTTTTTTTTTTTTTTTTTTTTTTTTTTTTTTTTTTTTTTTTTTTTTTTTTTTTTTTTTTTTTTTTTTTTTTTTTTTTTTTTTTTTTTTTTTTTTTTTTTTTTTTTTTTTTTTTTTTTTTTTTTTTTTTTTTTTTTTTTTTTTTTTTTTTTTTTTTTTTTTTTTTTTTTTTTTTTTTTTTTTTTTTTTTTTTTTTTTTTTTTTTTTTTTTTTTTTTTTTTTTTTTTTTTTTTTTTTTTTTTTTTTTTTTTTTTTTTTTTTTTTTTTTTTTTTTTTTTTTTTTTTTTTTTTTTTTTTTTTTTTTTTTTTTTTTTTTTTTTTTTTTTTTTTTTTTTTTTTTTTTTTTTTTTTTTTTTTTTTTTTTTTTTTTTTTTTTTTTTTTTTTTTTTTTTTTTTTTTTTTTTTTTTTTTTTTTTTTTTTTTTTTTTTTTTTTTTTTTTTTTTTTTTTTTTTTTTTTTTTTTTTTTTTTTTTTTTTTTTTTTTTTTTTTTTTTTTTTTTTTTTTTTTTTTTTTTTTTTTTTTTTTTTTTTTTTTTTTTTTTTTTTTTTTTTTTTTTTTTTTTTTTTTTTTTTTTTTTTTTTTTTTTTTTTTTTTTTTTTTTTTTTTTTTTTTTTTTTTTTTTTTTTTTTTTTTTTTTTTTTTTTTTTTTTTTTTTTTTTTGTTTTTTTTTTTTTTTTTTTTTTTTTTTTTTTTTTTTTTTTTTTTTTTTTTTTTTTTTTTTTTTTTTTTTTTTTTTTTTTTTTTTTTTTTTTTTTTTTTTTTTTTTTTTTTTTTTTTTTTTTTTTTTTTTTTTTTTTTTTTTTTTTTTTTTTTTTTTTTTTTTTTTTTTTTTTTTTTTTTTTTTTTTTTTTTTTTTTTTTTTTTTTTTTTTTTTTTTTTTTTTTTTTTTTTTTTTTTTTTTTTTTTTTTTTTTTTTTTTTTTTTTTTTTTTTTTTTTTTTTTTTTTTTTTTTTTTTTTTTTTTTTTTTTTTTTTTTTTTTTTTTTTTTTTTTTTTTTTTTTTTTTTTTTTTTTTTTTTTTTTTTTTTTTTTTTTTTTTTTTTTTTTTTTTTTTTTTTTTTTTTTTTTTTTTTTTTTTTTTTTTTTTTTTTTTTTTTTTTTTTTTTTTTTTTTTTTTTTTTTTTTTTTTTTTTTTTTTTTTTTTTTTTTTTTTTTTTTTTTTTTTTTTTTTTTTTTTTTTTTTTTTTTTTTTTTTTTTTTTTTTTTTTTTTTTTTTTTTTTTTTTTTTTTTTTTTTTTTTTTTTTTTTTTTTTTTTTTTTTTTTTTTTTTTTTTTTTTTTTTTTTTTTTTTTTTTTTTTTTTTTTTTTTTTTTTTTTTTTTTTTTTTTTTTTTTTTTTTTTTTTTTTTTTTTTTTTTTTTTTTTTTTTTTTTTTTTTTTTTTTTTTTTTTTTTTTTTTTTTTTTTTTTTTTTTTTTTTTTTTTTTTTTTTTTTTTTTTTTTTTTTTTTTTTTTTTTTTTTTTTTTTTTTTTTTTTTTTTTTTTTTTTTTTTTTTTTTTTTTTTTTTTTTTTTTTTTTTTTTTTTTTTTTTTTTTTTTTTTTTTTTTTTTTTTTTTTTTTTTTTTTTTTTTTTTTTTTTTTTTTTTTTTTTTTTTTTTTTTTTTTTTTTTTTTTTTTTTTTTTTTTTTTTTTTTTTTTTTTTTTTTTTTTTTTTTTTTTTTTTTTTTTTTTTTTTTTTTTTTTTTTTTTTTTTTTTTTTTTTTTTTTTTTTTTTTTTTTTTTTTTTTTTTTTTTTTTTTTTTTTTTTTTTTTTTTTTTTTTTTTTTTTTTTTTTTTTTTTTTTTTTTTTTTTTTTTTTTTTTTTTTTTTTTTTTTTTTTTTTTTTTTTTTTTTTTTTTTTTTTTTTTTTTTTTTTTTTTTTTTTTTTTTTTTTTTTTTTTTTTTTTTTTTTTTTTTTTTTTTTTTTTTTTTTTTTTTTTTTTTTTTTTTTTTTTTTTTTTTTTTTTTTTTTTTTTTTTTTTTTTTTTTTTTTTTTTTTTTTTTTTTTTTTTTTTTTTTTTTTTTTTTTTTTTTTTTTTTTTTTTTTTTTTTTTTTTTTTTTTTTTTTTTTTTTTTTTTTTTTTTTTTTTTTTTTTTTTTTTTTTTTTTTTTTTTTTTTTTTTTTTTTTTTTTTTTTTTTTTTTTTTTTTTTTTTTTTTTTTTTTTTTTTTTTTTTTTTTTTTTTTTTTTTTTTTTTTTTTTTTTTTTTTTTTTTTTTTTTTTTTTTTTTTTTTTTTTTTTTTTTTTTTTTTTTTTTTTTTTTTTTTTTTTTTTTTTTTTTTTTTTTTTTTTTTTTTTTTTTTTTTTTTTTTTTTTTTTTTTTTTTTTTTTTTTTTTTTTTTTTTTTTTTTTTTTTTTTTTTTTTTTTTTTTTTTTTTTTTTTTTTTTTTTTTTTTTTTTTTTTTTTTTTTTTTTTTTTTTTTTTTTTTTTTTTTTTTTTTTTTTTTTTTTTTTTTTTTTTTTTTTTTTTTTTTTTTTTTTTTTTTTTTTTTTTTTTTTTTTTTTTTTTTTTTTTTTTTTTTTTTTTTTTTTTTTTTTTTTTTTTTTTTTTTTTTTTTTTTTTTTTTTTTTTTTTTTTTTTTTTTTTTTTTTTTTTTTTTTTTTTTTTTTTTTTTTTTTTTTTTTTTTTTTTTTTTTTTTTTTTTTTTTTTTTTTTTTTTTTTTTTTTTTTTTTTTTTTTTTTTTTTTTTTTTTTTTTTTTTTTTTTTTTTTTTTTTTTTTTTTTTTTTTTTTTTTTTTTTTTTTTTTTTTTTTTTTTTTTTTTTTTTTTTTTTTTTTTTTTTTTTTTTTTTTTTTTTTTTTTTTTTTTTTTTTTTTTTTTTTTTTTTTTTTTTTTTTTTTTTTTTTTTTTTTTTTTTTTTTTTTTTTTTTTTTTTTTTTTTTTTTTTTTTTTTTTTTTTTTTTTTTTTTTTTTTTTTTTTTTTTTTTTTTTTTTTTTTTTTTTTTTTTTTTTTTTTTTTTTTTTTTTTTTTTTTTTTTTTTTTTTTTTTTTTTTTTTTTTTTTTTTTTTTTTTTTTTTTTTTTTTTTTTTTTTTTTTTTTTTTTTTTTTTTTTTTTTTTTTTTTTTTTTTTTTTTTTTTTTTTTTTTTTTTTTTTTTTTTTTTTTTTTTTTTTTTTTTTTTTTTTTTTTTTTTTTTTTTTTTTTTTTTTTTTTTTTTTTTTTTTTTTTTTTTTTTTTTTTTTTTTTTTTTTTTTTTTTTTTTTTTTTTTTTTTTTTTTTTTTTTTTTTTTTTTTTTTTTTTTTTTTTTTTTTTTTTTTTTTTTTTTTTTTTTTTTTTTTTTTTTTTTTTTTTTTTTTTTTTTTTTTTTTTTTTTTTTTTTTTTTTTTTTTTTTTTTTTTTTTTTTTTTTTTTTTTTTTTTTTTTTTTTTTTTTTTTTTTTTTTTTTTTTTTTTTTTTTTTTTTTTTTTTTTTTTTTTTTTTTTTTTTTTTTTTTTTTTTTTTTTTTTTTTTTTTTTTTTTTTTTTTTTTTTTTTTTTTTTTTTTTTTTTTTTTTTTTTTTTTTTTTTTTTTTTTTTTTTTTTTTTTTTTTTTTTTTTTTTTTTTTTTTTTTTTTTTTTTTTTTTTTTTTTTTTTTTTTTTTTTTTTTTTTTTTTTTTTTTTTTTTTTTTTTTTTTTTTTTTTTTTTTTTTTTTTTTTTTTTTTTTTTTTTTTTTTTTTTTTTTTTTTTTTTTTTTTTTTTTTTTTTTTTTTTTTTTTTTTTTTTTTTTTTTTTTTTTTTTTTTTTTTTTTTTTTTTTTTTTTTTTTTTTTTTTTTTTTTTTTTTTTTTTTTTTTTTTTTTTTTTTTTTTTTTTTTTTTTTTTTTTTTTTTTTTTTTTTTTTTTTTTTTTTTTTTTTTTTTTTTTTTTTTTTTTTTTTTTTTTTTTTTTTTTTTTTTTTTTTTTTTTTTTTTTTTTTTTTTTTTTTTTTTTTTTTTTTTTTTTTTTTTTTTTTTTTTTTTTTTTTTTTTTTTTTTTTTTTTTTTTTTTTTTTTTTTTTTTTTTTTTTTTTTTTTTTTTTTTTTTTTTTTTTTTTTTTTTTTTTTTTTTTTTTTTTTTTTTTTTTTTTTTTTTTTTTTTTTTTTTTTTTTTTTTTTTTTTTTTTTTTTTTTTTTTTTTTTTTTTTTTTTTTTTTTTTTTTTTTTTTTTTTTTTTTTTTTTTTTTTTTTTTTTTTTTTTTTTTTTTTTTTTTTTTTTTTTTTTTTTTTTTTTTTTTTTTTTTTTTTTTTTTTTTTTTTTTTTTTTTTTTTTTTTTTTTTTTTTTTTTTTTTTTTTTTTTTTTTTTTTTTTTTTTTTTTTTTTTTTTTTTTTTTTTTTTTTTTTTTTTTTTTTTTTTTTTTTTTTTTTTTTTTTTTTTTTTTTTTTTTTTTTTTTTTTTTTTTTTTTTTTTTTTTTTTTTTTTTTTTTTTTTTTTTTTTTTTTTTTTTTTTTTTTTTTTTTTTTTTTTTTTTTTTTTTTTTTTTTTTTTTTTTTTTTTTTTTTTTTTTTTTTTTTTTTTTTTTTTTTTTTTTTTTTTTTTTTTTTTTTTTTTTTTTTTTTTTTTTTTTTTTTTTTTTTTTTTTTTTTTTTTTTTTTTTTTTTTTTTTTTTTTTTTTTTTTTTTTTTTTTTTTTTTTTTTTTTTTTTTTTTTTTTTTTTTTTTTTTTTTTTTTTTTTTTTTTTTTTTTTTTTTTTTTTTTTTTTTTTTTTTTTTTTTTTTTTTTTTTTTTTTTTTTTTTTTTTTTTTTTTTTTTTTTTTTTTTTTTTTTTTTTTTTTTTTTTTTTTTTTTTTTTTTTTTTTTTTTTTTTTTTTTTTTTTTTTTTTTTTTTTTTTTTTTTTTTTTTTTTTTTTTTTTTTTTTTTTTTTTTTTTTTTTTTTTTTTTTTTTTTTTTTTTTTTTTTTTTTTTTTTTTTTTTTTTTTTTTTTTTTTTTTTTTTTTTTTTTTTTTTTTTTTTTTTTTTTTTTTTTTTTTTTTTTTTTTTTTTTTTTTTTTTTTTTTTTTTTTTTTTTTTTTTTTTTTTTTTTTTTTTTTTTTTTTTTTTTTTTTTTTTTTTTTTTTTTTTTTTTTTTTTTTTTTTTTTTTTTTTTTTTTTTTTTTTTTTTTTTTTTTTTTTTTTTTTTTTTTTTTTTTTTTTTTTTTTTTTTTTTTTTTTTTTTTTTTTTTTTTTTTTTTTTTTTTTTTTTTTTTTTTTTTTTTTTTTTTTTTTTTTTTTTTTTTTTTTTTTTTTTTTTTTTTTTTTTTTTTTTTTTTTTTTTTTTTTTTTTTTTTTTTTTTTTTTTTTTTTTTTTTTTTTTTTTTTTTTTTTTTTTTTTTTTTTTTTTTTTTTTTTTTTTTTTTTTTTTTTTTTTTTTTTTTTTTTTTTTTTTTTTTTTTTTTTTTTTTTTTTTTTTTTTTTTTTTTTTTTTTTTTTTTTTTTTTTTTTTTTTTTTTTTTTTTTTTTTTTTTTTTTTTTTTTTTTTTTTTTTTTTTTTTTTTTTTTTTTTTTTTTTTTTTTTTTTTTTTTTTTTTTTTTTTTTTTTTTTTTTTTTTTTTTTTTTTTTTTTTTTTTTTTTTTTTTTTTTTTTTTTTTTTTTTTTTTTTTTTTTTTTTTTTTTTTTTTTTTTTTTTTTTTTTTTTTTTTTTTTTTTTTTTTTTTTTTTTTTTTTTTTTTTTTTTTTTTTTTTTTTTTTTTTTTTTTTTTTTTTTTTTTTTTTTTTTTTTTTTTTTTTTTTTTTTTTTTTTTTTTTTTTTTTTTTTTTTTTTTTTTTTTTTTTTTTTTTTTTTTTTTTTTTTTTTTTTTTTTTTTTTTTTTTTTTTTTTTTTTTTTTTTTTTTTTTTTTTTTTTTTTTTTTTTTTTTTTTTTTTTTTTTTTTTTTTTTTTTTTTTTTTTTTTTTTTTTTTTTTTTTTTTTTTTTTTTTTTTTTTTTTTTTTTTTTTTTTTTTTTTTTTTTTTTTTTTTTTTTTTTTTTTTTTTTTTTTTTTTTTTTTTTTTTTTTTTTTTTTTTTTTTTTTTTTTTTTTTTTTTTTTTTTTTTTTTTTTTTTTTTTTTTTTTTTTTTTTTTTTTTTTTTTTTTTTTTTTTTTTTTTTTTTTTTTTTTTTTTTTTTTTTTTTTTTTTTTTTTTTTTTTTTTTTTTTTTTTTTTTTTTTTTTTTTTTTTTTTTTTTTTTTTTTTTTTTTTTTTTTTTTTTTTTTTTTTTTTTTTTTTTTTTTTTTTTTTTTTTTTTTTTTTTTTTTTTTTTTTTTTTTTTTTTTTTTTTTTTTTTTTTTTTTTTTTTTTTTTTTTTTTTTTTTTTTTTTTTTTTTTTTTTTTTTTTTTTTTTTTTTTTTTTTTTTTTTTTTTTTTTTTTTTTTTTTTTTTTTTTTTTTTTTTTTTTTTTTTTTTTTTTTTTTTTTTTTTTTTTTTTTTTTTTTTTTTTTTTTTTTTTTTTTTTTTTTTTTTTTTTTTTTTTTTTTTTTTTTTTTTTTTTTTTTTTTTTTTTTTTTTTTTTTTTTTTTTTTTTTTTTTTTTTTTTTTTTTTTTTTTTTTTTTTTTTTTTTTTTTTTTTTTTTTTTTTTTTTTTTTTTTTTTTTTTTTTTTTTTTTTTTTTTTTTTTTTTTTTTTTTTTTTTTTTTTTTTTTTTTTTTTTTTTTTTTTTTTTTTTTTTTTTTTTTTTTTTTTTTTTTTTTTTTTTTTTTTTTTTTTTTTTTTTGTTTTTTTTTTTTTTTTTTTTTTTTTTTTTTTTTTTTTTTTTTTTTTTTTTTTTTTTTTTTTTTTTTTTTTTTTTTTTTTTTTTTTTTTTTTTTTTTTTTTTTTTTTTTTTTTTTTTTTTTTTTTTTTTTTTTTTTTTTTTTTTTTTTTTTTTTTTTTTTTTTTTTTTTTTTTTTTTTTTTTTTTTTTTTTTTTTTTTTTTTTTTTTTTTTTTTTTTTTTTTTTTTTTTTTTTTTTTTTTTTTTTTTTTTTTTTTTTTTTTTTTTTTTTTTTTTTTTTTTTTTTTTTTTTTTTTTTTTTTTTTTTTTTTTTTTTTTTTTTTTTTTTTTTTTTTTTTTTTTTTTTTTTTTTTTTTTTTTTTTTTTTTTTTTTTTTTTTTTTTTTTTTTTTTTTTTTTTTTTTTTTTTTTTTTTTTTTTTTTTTTTTTTTTTTTTTTTTTTTTTTTTTTTTTTTTTTTTTTTTTTTTTTTTTTTTTTTTTTTTTTTTTTTTTTTTTTTTTTTTTTTTTTTTTTTTTTTTTTTTTTTTTTTTTTTTTTTTTTTTTTTTTTTTTTTTTTTTTTTTTTTTTTTTTTTATTTTTTTTT
>JAJQQW010000563.1:0-15000 GCA_025583905.1 Ia io | reverse complement strand
CCAAATGATTAATATAACTGTAACTCCAAAAACAAAATGAATTACTGAAATGATCTGGGCAAAACATCACATAATCACAAAATACAACAATTGCAAAATTGAAATAATCACAAAATACAAATATAAATTTGATAAACAACATTAAATTGCAATCAAGAGCTATCAAAAATTAACAAAATTAAACCCCAATGACCAAGGATGTGGGACATATAAAACATACAATCCACTACTCTAAATAAAAAAGATATCCCAAACAAAGCACAAAGGAAAATGGATAATTTTAATAACCTGCCCTAAAATGGATCATAACACCCCCACTCAAAAGGCTAATCAAAAGGTTTCACAATTATATCCATAATGGAAAAAAAATAAAAAAACTTCAGCCTAAACAAAATATCTAAATGGCGGCACAGAACACAATAATTAAGGAAAATAAATGAACATGATAAAATCTATTTAAAAAAATAAATAAATAAAATACTGGGTTATACATAAAGAACAATAGCAAATATATTGAAAAATAAAAACATAAAATTTAACAATATAGAAAATACAACTATGGGGCAATAAATAAAAGAATAAAAGTGAAAAACAAAAATTGATAATAAAAAAACCCCAGAATAAATGGTATGCTATAAAAATATCGCAAAATAAATGCATAATAAATAATTAATATGAAAAAAAACAACTTAATCAAAAAAAAAAACTAAACCTGCTAAATAAGAAAATAATAAAAGTTAGTAAAAATATAAATAAATGATTTATAATAATAAATAATGATGGGAAATGTAAAGCAAAAAAAAATTAATAAAAGGAAAAACGATAATATGAAATAAACAGAAAAATAATATTGATAAAAAAATGAAATGATAATTCCTGATAAAAAAATAAAAAAAAAAAATAAATGAAAAATAATACAAAAAATTAACATAATAATATAACTAATATGGAATGTTGATATATATAGTAAATAAATGAAAAACATCAAAAAACAAAAAAGACGACAAAAAAAAAAAAAAAAAAACAAATAAAACCACATATTAATAAAAAAATGTTGGATAGCTATGTGGTAAACTATGGTAATTATATATCCTAAAACTAAAATAAAAAATAAATGAACCGCCCCCCCCCATGATCAAAAAATAAAATAAAATATGTAACTAAAAAGTGATACCTAAAAATATGAAAAAATAATTTTAACATGAACACAACAATGGGACAAATATTAAATGGTAATTAAGTATAAATTCCGATGAAAAAATAAATAAATAGATTATAAAAAGAAAAATGCATCGAAAAGAAAAGTAAAACATTCATGATATGAATATTGAAAAATAAATAAAAACATAAAATAAAATTCAAAAAAAATATTAAAAATATATCTAAACCATAATACGAACTATAATGAATGAAATAAATTAAAACACAAAAATATAAAATGATGACATTTCCCAATGATATAAAGCTCACCACCAAAAATCACAAAGAAATAAATACCAAAAAAAAAAATAAACCCCCAAAATAAAAAATATCAATCGTAATAAATAAAAACGATAAAAACAAAAAAAAAATAAATATAAAAATGATATATGATGATAAAACGCACATAAAAAAAACTGATACATAATAAAAAATAAAATATGAAAAAATCTAAATAAAACAATAAAAAAAAAAATGGAAAAATGATGAATAAATAAAATCAATCCCACTAATGAACTAATAAAAACCCCGCCCCCCCCCCCCTCCACTATAAGAAAAAAAAAATAAAAGCGAATAAAGAAAAGAACAAAAAATGATAAATATAACAAAAAAATAAAAAAAATTTTAAATATAAATACACACCAATGGAAAGATACAATATATGAACAATGTAATAATACATAAACTTTACCACCACCAGATAATTTTTTAGGTGTGTAAATACAAAAAAATTTAAAATTAAAAACCGCCCCCCCCCCCTACATCAAAAGTCCCCATTATACATAAAATAAAACTCAATAAAGTATAAACAACCAAAAAATTGGTGGGGGAAAAATATTAAAAAGTTAAAAACAAAAAAATAAAGTAAAAAAAAAGATTTAAAATAAAGAAGATAGAAATACATTGTTTAATAGTTAAAGTACTTTAAGTAAAATACAGGAAGAATAAAAATTATGCACAGATAATCAAGTAGGCAGTAAATATTGTATTGCAATTCAATGGTGATTTTGTGGATAAATTAATTTGTCAATTGCCAATCATTATTATTAAAATATAAAAACTGAATTCATTAGTAATAAGCTGCATACTTGTAACTTTCACAATGTTATTAACATGTCAATAATTTATTTTTTTAAGGGAAAAAATATTTCACTGGAATGTCCCAAGTACAGCTTCTAGTTTTTCACCTTCCTGGGTGAGGTGTCTTGGTTAATAAGAAGTGAGGCTTTTATTTCACTGATATGGGGAAAAAAAAAAACTGGAAATGGTGCCTTTTTTTACTAAGTCTCCCAATTAAAATTGTAGAGAAGTTCATTTGAAATTCCATGTTGATTAAGGTATATAAAAAAAAAAAATAAATAAAACTTATGATGTGTAAAATTAGCGACACCCAATTTAAACTTATTTAGACAATTAAAAAAAAAAAAGTATATAAAAATTTACTTAAAGCATAGGGATTTTATTTTTGTCTGAACCTCAATCCCAGGCCTCAAAGCCGGGTTTTTACAGTTGAGAGGGCCTAGAGGTTGATGGGCTACAATTTTTTAGTAATTAAACCTGGATATTGATAAAGTAATGGAAAAAAGATAGATATAATTCAATTATTCTATGCTTAAAGGGTGTGTCAATCATTGCCTCTGGTAGAAAGGTTAGACAGTGCAAAAACTATTAAGCTGTAAAAATTTAAAGAGGATAGAAAAGTATAGATATTCCAGTGGTATTATTTTAAAAATTGTGTTCATTGGAATAATTTGAAAGAGTTTCATTCATAATTAAACAACTTCTTTTCAATTTATTTAGACTATACTAGCCAAATCAGCACAGGCTCTTTGTCCAAGTATGTAAAGTTTTTACAAACTTTCCCCAAAACCTTTTTTCTACGTTAAAAGATATTTAAATAAATCCCTTGAGGATTGTCTTTGGTTTACTTGAGGAAATGGTTTTTGAAAAGCAGAAGGGAATTGAATTTCCATTATAGTCTTTTTTTTAAAAAAAAAAAAAAACCCATTCAGGCAGTCATAAACATTAAAAAAAATAATGGATAACCTCTGGGGAACATGGGGGACTGTGTGTTATTGTCTATTTAAATAATTAGAAAAATACTTTCCACATAGTAATGGGTTTGGCAAGGATGTGGACTGGGATGTTTTCAGGAGCGCTTTTCATAATAAAAAATACCAAAAAAAAACTTGGTGAAGATTCTATGTGTTATATTTCTTCTCTTTTCAAGTATCCTTTCAAAATGTATGGTTTATATTTTTTTACTCTATGAGGGGGGGGACTAAAAGTACATTTATTTTTAAAAATTTGTTATTTAATTGTGTTAAATAAAAACTAGTTTTTTTGGCTCTGGGACGACAGTTCCATTGTTTGGTGTGTGTGTGTGTGTAGAACTTCCCATTCACCCAATAACAAAAAGGCGATTATCTGGATTTTCACCATGCAGGGTTGGGATTGTGCAATTGGAGGGACATTTGTTTGGTAATATTAAGCAAGTTGGGGTATTAGCTTCCCCAGGGTGGATGTGGGTTCCAAAGATGGGTTTGATGGGGATGGTAACTTTGTTTTGGGTGAGTGAGGCTGGATTAGTGGAGGTATGATGTATATTTAGAGGGACTATGAAGATCGCATTCTTTGTATGCACCAATTTTTATAAATATCTCAGATGCCAATCACAATAGCCCAAGTATTGGTATATATGGTTTACTGATTGGTCCACAGGAGAAGGCTACATAATTAGGTAAACAGGTTTTCCGAGCGGGAGTCTACCTTGACTGGATTCAAATTTATGTCAAACCCAACACAAAATCAGCGTTAGGTATGGTGCTCCGGTAGTTCACTCTAATGGGATCTGACCTTATGCCTCTACTTATGTAATATTTTCCGAGGATTTTCCCTTGGAGTCCGAAGGTAGGGCACAAGTGGGGGTGGTGCGGTTGGGGGGTAGTCATTATTGGAGCAGCACAGAAGAATTCTGGTAAATAAACTAAATTACCGCACATAGTTTCACTTTAATTTCATGGTATTTGTTGTATCAAGGCTGAGCGGCGGTAAATTATAATGATCATGTGGGGCCATAGAAACTGGCTGTTTTGTGTGTATCCTATGTGGGTACCCTAGGGTGTTCTAACCAAGGGGCCTAATACTTAGGAGACCTTTTGGGGTGGAGGCGTTGCTGGTCTGCTGCCATGAGTTCGAGAAACTCGGAATGGTATGGATGGGGGTGTGATTTCATTCGTCTTTTTTGGGGGGGGGCAGAGAGGGAATTTGGGGAAGAGACAATTAAAGCGTTTATTTATTTGATTGGGAACCGAGGTTGGGACAGGGTGTACGCACGGAGGAGAGTTCGCGTGCGGGGTGATGGGGTTACAGCTGTTCTCTCCATCCGCTTCGCGTGGGGGGGTTATGGTATTTGTGGGGATACGACAAATTGAAGTTGTTGGGTGGTTCTTATTGTTGGATGGCGTACTGGTGGGGGGATCGGAGTTTGTGGGAATTACGGTGGGCCGTAGGTGTAACGTCCAGAAAATCGGGTTCTCGTGATTATCAGTGGAATTATTTAAGTGGGCGTTGGGATAGCGCTGAATTAGGGAATTGGGTGGAGTAAATAGTTGGGATAGGATTTTTTTCTGGCTCACAATTTGACAACTTTTTTTTTTTGTCAATGTTTTTTCACGAGGAGGGGGGGGGGGAGTGGATAGTACTGTGGAATCAATGTAGGGTTTTTTGGAGCATGTAAACGGATTCACCATAACATGAGTTGTTCTGGGTTTCAGATGTAGTGTTAGCCTTTGGCGGGACTCACGACTTCTATTAAATAATCCAATTCCTAAGTTCTAAGTACAAAAATTTAGGGGCTTCTTTTATGTCAGGGGTGGACCCCCCCACCACCCAACCGCCCCCTACTCCTGGGGGAGGGGGGCAAAAGGGAAGGAGATTTGATGACAGCAGGGGGGGGACATACCTGGCGCACCAATAGGAGTCCAGAAGATTGTGGGTAACTTCTTTGTTCTTCGTTCTGTGGGACTCTAGTTTCATTGTGAGGCTGGTCACGAGGACCTCAATGCAAAATCTTTGATAAAACACTAAAAAACTATCTTTGTGCATAAAAATGATTGTTGTTTCTCAGGAGAGGCCTCCTTCTGGTAAAGGGATGTTTTTTTGTTTTGTTTTTTTAAATCAAGCTGACGCAGTAGAATTCTCTAATGATTAGCCAAGTTTCATATGCAAGAAAGGCTATTAATCGGAAGGCGATGGGTAACAAAAGCAGGGCCTAAACCAAAAATGGATCCTGGATGGCTGGCATTTCACTTTGATACAAAGAGGTAGGACTAAAAAGTTCACCCTTTACTGATGTTTGGTTCTCCTGGGGCAACCAGGCCTTTCATTCTTAACGGTTGATTTTTAAAAAAAGTCACTTTATTTACAACAATAAACCATAGTGTTAGGAAAAAGAGTTGTTTATGAAAAACTGGGTCCCATTTTACCTTTTTGGACCCTAAATTGCATTTTAAAAGTATATCATGAGGGACAAGAAGAAAAATTATTATAACAAATATGCTTTCAAATTTCTCTTATTGCTCAAGGCAAAAATTCCAAGGGTTTTAAGAAGCTGTGAGCCAGGAAAAATGTAATGAAAGACCAAATTATGCTATAAGAAAATATATTTTGGTCATTTGAATGACCATATATATGTATATAATTTTTTATAAATCAAAAAACATTGCAACTGTATACCAGGGGGCAATGAAAAAATAGAATAAGCCACCAGTTACAAAAGGAATTTGAAAAAAGTTGTATTTTCCAAATATAAGGGACATTTCAAAATGAATTTAAAATTAATATTGAGTTAAAACCCTTATTTACTTTATGAAACTAGGGACAAAATGGGCTGTTACTTAAAAAAACAGAAAAAAATTTATTCTAATTTTTTTTAAAAAAATGTATTAAAAACTTATCTCAAAAATAAAACAAAATAAATTACAGACAGCCTAAAGTAATTCCAAGCTATTTGTAGAAGGGATTAATTGTATTTCTGGTATTTGAGAATTATGGGACAGTGGATTAAAAAAAAACTTGAATCCAAGGTAAGGAAGTTAAGGGCTATGTCTTTACTGAGGAAAGGTTTGTTTCCGGACAAGATAGTGCATTTTTTTGCGATAAGTGAGGATGCCACTGTGGGTAAATCAGATTGGATGACCGAGGGATAATTAGAAGGGGATGGAAGCAGGGGCTACCACCTTGTAAGAAATCAGGGGTCATTGGGGGAAATTTTAAAAACAAAGGAGGTCTGATTTTTTAACAATCCAGTTTTACATTAAAATAATACAAACTGATCAAAAGTAAAATGGATTGCATAGCTATTTAGAGGCCAGGTGGGAAGCATAAAACAGGGACCCAGTACCTGGAATGCGCCTATTAAAATCTCAGGGTGAGGATGAGATGCTTTCAGCGAGGTTTGAGTAATACAGAATGTGGAGGAAATGGTCTAACCATGCCCTTTCTTTATTTGAAAAAAGTATAATGTATTAAAGACAAGAAACAAAGATAAAAATGAGACTATGGGAAAAATGGAGGGATGATTATTGTTATTGCTCAATTAATCGTGAGGCCAATTTGGCAAGGAGTGTTTCAATTAAATTGAAAAAGTGAGAAAAAAAAGTGGATTGAAGGAGATTTTGGGAAGCTGTTTTTTGAACAAGCTCACCCAAACAAATTCCAATTTGGATATATAAATTTTGAGATTTTTGTTAGCAGCTTAAGTGGGGAAATATTTTGTTTGGCTGCTGAGGATCAGTGTGAGGTGGGAGATTCAGGAGAAAGAGGGGGGGACACACTTGGAAAGTTTTCCGCACATAACATAGCATTTAAAAAAAAACTTGGCAGTTGGATGAGATTCCTAATTTAGAGTGAAATGGTGGAAAGAGCGGGGGACAAAGAGGGTACAAGTTAGAGTTGTGCCTAAGGGATGCAACCCAATTTTTTACAGGCATTGGGAAAAAAAAAAAACAGAAGATAATGGCCAAGGAAGATAGAGAGAGTCGGTGGTAAACAAAGAGGGAGAATGAGGGTTTAGGAGATAGAAAGGTTAGAGAAAAAAAGGGCTAAAAGGAATGTGGGCATCTTTTGGTTACCAAGCTGAAAATAGAATATTAAAAACAAACAAGAGTAGTGGGTACTGTGATAATATTTTTTGCTAACATAAGGTGCAAATGAAGATCTCAAAATGTGGGAAAAAAATTTCTGGGGTGAAAAAAAACACATCTGGGTGGGCAAAGTAATACCAGGTGTCTTTAAAAAAAAGTGGGAAGCAATAGGTCTAGGACAAAAAAAGGGACACTTGCGTTGAGGTTGATGTTGAGGACTCTTTAACCTGTGTAGGGATGGCTTTGGAAAGATGGATTTAAGGAAAACCCATGGAGCAAAAAGGGGGATACGGGTTTGCCTTAGAAAGATGGAAAAATCAAATGAAAATGTGTTTCTTCCCTAGGGCCTCTGTGAAAGGAAAAACGGCAGCCCTGCCATTACCTTTGATTATAGGTTTTCATTGAAAAAAAAAAAAAACTTTTAGGTGGGTTTTCCTAACCTACACCAAACTGTAGATTAATTAAATTGGTGGTTGTTTTTTTTAGGCACTGTTTTTTGTTGGCGATTTGTTACAGCCAGCCATAGATGAAAAAAAAAAACTAAAAATGAAACACTAGTTCAATAGGGCCAGCTTAAGTTTTGTTTGGAAACTGGTGGTCAGTGTGCATTTTAAAAAGCGTTTAAAAACCTTTTGTTGTTGTGGGGGACTTTTTCCTTATTCATTAGTGATTTCCAAAAATTATTGTGAGGGCTGTAATGAAAGGAGAAAAAAGTTTTTTATAATGTGTGTCCCTAGTTTTCATTTTGCCAAAAAGGAGGATTCGTGCTTTTTTATGTTTATTATTATTTCTTTGAGTGGGGGCTAAGTTTCCTTAGTTCGGAATGATGTAACTTGAGTTTTTTTTGTTTTTTATTTTACTGGCAAATTACCGCACACATACCCCCCATAAAACATGTTAGATCTATGAAAAAATTACATTGGAGTATTATACAGGAGTGGGCCAAACATAGGCTTACTATGCCTTGCGAACAATTCTTTTGCCATTAAATAAAACTATTGTAATATTTCCATAAAATGAGCAATGTCTCCATTTCAACACAAAAACAGTTTGTTTAACCATCTGTGGCCCACCTGTATTTAGTTTAATTTTCAAATGTGAGCTTTCATTACCCATGGTCTGCCTTCTTTTCCCCTTCTCAGAAGAATCACTGTGATTATAGGGGGAGTCTGGATGGTTTTCAATCATGCGGTAAATTTGAAGGGAGTAGAGAAGCTTTTCTAGGTTAATTGCTCTGCCAGCAGGAAATCCTTTGGTTCTTGGTCCTAAGCTTCGTTTTTAAGTTCTGAATTGGTTTCTGTTCATATTGGGACAATCCTAGTGTCTGCTTTGGGGAGTTTTTCCAGAGTTAGTTAATGTTTCTAGGCAAGGTTTTAGTGGTTTTCCCTGGATTTCCTAGGGGGAAAACTCATAGATTTTCCTTTTCCCCATTCCTATATCCAATATTCTGTCTTTTATTCACATTTAATCCTTGGGCGGTGGGTTGGTTTTCAAGTTTTGTGTTCTCTAGGAAACCTGTGGAATTTTGATACTTTTTTATGTTAGAGAAAAAAAGAACAAAAATAATTTGGGAATATAAAAAATTACAGCATTTTGAGAGTCTTACAATGAGAGAACCTTAATTTTTCAGCTTTATTAGCCTTCATGGTAAATGGGACCCCCTCCAGAGCCAAGTCTAACATCACCCAGCCACATACAAAGTTCAAAAGGCTCTTTATCTAATGCAGCCTTTTATGTCAAACTAAACTAAACTAGCAAAGGCTTAGTCAGGTCAGGACCCCTCCAAACTACCATTGCATTCCTCCATTGGGACATGGAAGAAAAAATTCTGAAATCTTCTTTTCCATGTCACATCCCCAGGTTTGTAGGGTTCCCAGGAGAAAGAACTGAATTAAGGCTAAATTTTATTTTCTGTCAGGGCTATAAAAAACTATTGCCCACTATTTGGTGTATCGGCTTTTGCAAACCAATATTCTAAAAGAAGAGTAGGGGAAAAAGTCCTTTAATAAACTTCCTTCCAGGGACCTATTTCTGATAACACCATTGCAGGGATTTGGGGTCCAGAGGAGAGTGAGGTAAAAAAAAGTTCAACATTTTAAAAAAAAAAAAAACTCTGGACACCCTCTCCTGACCATAAATTAACTTAGCATTGGACTGGGGTAGGATATGCATTTTTTCTTATGTCTGAAGGCTTTTTAGAATTTATAATTTTGTTTCCTTTTTTCCTTATCAAGGTAGTAATAAATTCTGTTTTGGCATTCTTTGTTGTTAATAAAGGTGGGAGGAAGTAAAAAATAAAGGGATTTGGTTTTCACCTTAATATTGGACCATTCAATAGGGTAAGAGATTGCAAAAAGATCTCTTTACTCTACATTTGCGGAGGATTAGATTTGGGGCATGGGGGAAGGAAGTAAAGTTGTATAGGGGCTCAGAAATCGGATTGAGAATATTCTAATTTCTTTTTTCTTAATAGGATAAAACTTGCGCCATATGTAGTTAAGGTGGTCATGATTGTTCAATGGGAGAAAATAAGCTGTCAAAAAAAAATAACAGGAATGAAAAAGAAAAAAAACAGTTAAAGGGGAAAATTAAACCCAGGGATAATTGATCAAGGAAACAGATAACAATCTTCAGTCTGTGGAGCAAACAGAAATTTTCATCTGTTGTTCCTTCTAGGCTTTTACCGGAAATGAGATGAGCATGTGGTGATTGGTGATGGGGAAGGGAGGATCAGGGAGCAGAAATAAAGAAGATTTAAAGATTCCTTGGACTATGTTTTCTAGATCTTTCCCTTGGGATTAGATGCTATCTTCTTATGGGAAGTTTATTTTCTCTTAGAAAAAAAAATGCCATTTTCACTGTGTTAAAATTTGCTTTATAAAAAAATATTAAAAAGTTACTTTTTTTTCATGCTTTTGGGCCTTTTCTTGGAAAGTTTACAATAAAAAAAGGGAATGGGAAAAGGCAAGGGAGGATTTACCTTGGCTTGTTGTGCTTGCTCTAGAGATGTTAATAGGCTTGTAGGTGGGATTAAGGAAGTATAAACTAAAGTCCTGACTTGGCACCAATAGAATATTATGAGTTCTTTCAATAAAGAAGTCTAAATGTGAATCAAAGTGGAGGGTTTGTGTGGAAGTATACAAAATGGTTCAACAGAAAAAAATTGGTAGTTATGGTATTAGACTTATCCCGTATTATTTTATTTCTGGTTATTCATAAAAACCATTTTAGTGGTAGTATGAAAGTATATTGCCCCAGGGGCTCCAGAATGCATTTTTAAAGTGGACAAAAAGTTATATTTGAGGTTAGTAAATGTTTATGGTTGTATTTGAATAGTGATTTGTGGGAATATAAAATATCTATATATTGATGTTCATAAAAACATGCTTTGTTATACTAGTTTTTCTACTGCCTAAGTGACAAAAATTAGCCAATTACCCTTAGGCCTAAAAAAAGCCCTTTGGCCCTTGGCCGATGTGATTTTGCAGTGGTTAGAGTCTGTCAAGCATGGCATTACCACAAAAGGGGGTCCTGGTGTTTCCATTTCTGGCCAACGGGTTACAATAGTACCCTTCCAGCTCACTTTTTAATTATTTAAAAGGGCGTCAAAAATTAAAAAACTCCAAAACAATATTTACTATTAAATGTCAACATTGAATTCATCAAAAAATCTACCCACCACCGCTAGGGCAAATAAAAAGTAATCCAACTGTATAAATTTAGGGAAATTGTAATGTACTAATAGAGGCCCAGTGACATGAAAACTTGTGCCCAGGCGGGGTTTTTACTGGGCTGGGCCGGCCCTGATGTGGGGCTGATCAGCGGACTGGGCTAAGGGTTGGAAAAGGGGGGGCAGGGGGTTGGCAGTTGGCCCGCCCCCTGTTGGAGGTGGGGGGCTAGGTGGAATCAGTGGCCAGGCTGGCCGGGGAGAAGGGGCCGAGAATATGTTGTTGGGCCAGGTAGGCACTCATCCCCTCCGTTTGGGGTTTGGGTGGGAGGGGGCCAATCGAGGGGCCAGGATTGGGCTGGGGGGAAGGGGCAACAGGGGGTTTGGGTGGGTCTGTTCGGCAGTGTTGTGTCCATAGCGAACAAGGATTGTTCTGTCGTTTTTGGTCATACTGGTTATTCCCGCTCGTTCCGGTCGCTTGGCTTTTAATATTATATAGATTTTAAAAAAGGCAATAATTATTTTGAATAAAGGGGAATGTTTCAATTTTGCTGTGTACAAGTTTATGCTAACAAATTGTTTTTTTTATCCATTGTTTTAATTTGAAAATATAACCAGGGAAAATTAAAAGTTTACTATTTTATAAGGGAATGCATTAAATAAGCAGAGGGAGGTTCTTTTATATTACTTTACTTTTGCCTATATAAAAAAAAATCACAATTTAGTGGTCTAATAGGAAAAAGGCTGTAAATATTCAATAAATGTTCTGGTCAATATAAATAATCTTTACACCAAAGAGATACAAGGAGAAATGAAATTTATTTTTCGTACTCTAAAAAAATGTTATTTAACTTTTACATATTTAACTACTTCTGTTCAATCTGATGTCAATTTAAATTTGATGTCAAGGAAAAAATTTAAGTGTTGAAAATTCCCTTTTCATTTATGGACTTTATGAGAGAAGGGGACAAGGCAAGGACATGTAAGGCAATAGGTTGAAGATTTAACATTTAGTATAGGTTTTCTTTATTCATTCAAACATAATTTATCCCGTATGTGAGTTTTTAAAAAAAAAATATAAAAAAAGTTATAAAATTAGTAAAACGTTTAGGTATCTAATGGAATAGCAGAGTAGGTTATCAAGTTTGGCTTATGTCTTTATTAAAAAAAATAAAAAATAAATTAAATGTCATAAACAGGATAAAAAACAGCTTGACTTCAAAAACACAAACAATATACACCATTGCAAAAAAACATGGGAATGAGAAAAAAAATTACTGATTAGGTTAAAAGTAACCAACCAAAAATTGGTTTTAATTTCAAATTTAAAATGTTTATTTCTTAGGTTTTGATTTAATGAAAAGCAAAATTTAGGTTTTTCTACATTTTGAGGTTTTTCTACTGGAACTTAGTACTGGTTTATGCACACAAGATTAAAATAGCTGCACACACATATAAAAAGATCATTTTAGGGAGCCAACCACATCATTTAAATTGTAAAATGATATAATTCTTTAGGGAAGTAGAGGCCCCTAGGGGGTTTAAGTGGGTATAGAAAGTAAACAAACACTGAAAGGGTTGGCCCGTAGGAGGACTTGAGGGTGAGGTACTGCGGTAAAAGTTTAAAAAGAGCCTCAAATGAGGGGGACTAACGGAAAGGGGGAAAAAAGGTGGACCTTAAGATATATGTTAACTTCACATCATTGATGTTTTTCACGATTGGATTGTTACAAGTACGACCTCCCTTACCCATGCTTTCACTATTGATGGTTTCAAGTTACTCACAGTCAATTAAAGTCCAAAAAAAATATTTCAAAATATCCCTACCCCATTGGACATCCACTTTGATCATGACGTTCCAGCCATTGGACATCATCATGATTCCAGGGATTAATTGAAGCAGATGCTCATCCTTTCTGATTGTATCATCAGGGAAGGCCCATCATTAGGAAAAGCCTAATGCTACGTTCATTTGCACATCACCTTCCATCTCATATAGGGCTATTTAATCATTTCAAATCCTTTTTATCCAAAAGAAGAATGGTGATACGTAAGTTACAATGAGTATTTTGGAAGATAAAGAACCCAACATTCAAATAAATTCACATACCTTTTTTATTACAGTTACTAGGGGGCCTGGGTGCACCGGATTCATTGACACCAGTGGGGTCCCTTTGCCTGGCCTTGTGGGATAAGGAGCAAAAATCAGCTCTCTGAAATCCCCAAGGGGTCTTGGATTGGGGGTGGGGCTCAGGCCCCATCCAAAGGGATTCCACCATTGCACGAATTTTTCAGGGGCCGGGGGAGAGACGTGGAGGTTGCCAGCTTGGGGAGGGGCTCCAGGGCATTGTCCTAGACCCATCTCAGTCAGTACTGATAGGGCAGATCCAGCGCAAAATAAACAAGCTAAAAAAACCTACCCAGGGCTTGGAGCATTTGTGGGCCCTCTGTTGGGTCAGTTGACATTCATTCATTAAGCAAAAAACTGGTCCACCAGTTGACTGTCTCCCCCTGATTGTTCAGTGCACTCATAGCAAAGTGGTTGAAGCGCTTAGGCATAATCATTTAGCATATTTAACCACTTTGATTAGTTGAAAGTGGGGATACACTGGGATGACCGGGAACACCTTAGCATAATTAGGCTTTTTATTTATAAGATTATTATTCTAGAATTTTCTATTTTTTATTGGTTATTGTCAATTTAACTCTCTTAGTGTGGCCATAATTTTATTAAATGAAACTTTATTGTAGAGTTATATGTAATAGGAAAAACAAAAACAAGTATATATTAGGGTATGGGTACTTTTCTGGGGTCTTCAGGGGGTGAACATCCCATTGGGGGGGTCTTGCGGATATGTTCCCTGAAGATAAGAGGGGCTACTATTTAACTACCATTCTTATAACTCATCTGGGACCGAGTGTAAATTATGCCCAATAAGTTACAAGGGTGGAGGTTTGTCTCTGAATTCCTTATTACCAATGGGTGGTCTTTGGAAAAACAGTGATTAACTAGCACGAGTTTTTTGATTTTAAAGTTTTGTATTGGGTGAAAAAGGAAAGGTGAAAATTATTCTAGTATAGGGAAGATTAAATAGGGATTATTAACCAAATTACCACTGAAGATTAATATAAAATCCTTCATAATTTCACTTCTTTTGTTTAAAAAAATGCAGGATAATTAAATGAGGGATAAAAATCAAAAGAATGCCTACAAAAAATATAATTCTCAATTTTGAAAACAAGTGTATCTTTCAGTTCACATTTTCCTATTCTGTTTGTATGAAATTATTTACTCCTATATAATAAAGTGCAATATGTAAATTAGTCATCAACTCGCAAACCAAAATCGGTTGGCGCCTATAGGTAGACGCTGGCGGAATCGCTCCGGCTACGGGGAACGCCCAGGGGCAATTCTGTTTTTCCTAGGCTGCAGCAAGAGAGAGGGGGAGGGGTCTCTGGCCAGTGGACTGGGGAGCGGACCACTGACTCATGTCGCACAGCGGCGCGTTGCTGAAAAGCCACTGCGTTTCCGGAGGCCACGCTTGGTGTGCGGGAGAGGGAGAGAAGGGGGGCTTTGTGGGTCTGCCACCCGCATCCAGCCGTGCCAGCGAGGAGGGAAAAGGGGCCTGTTGGGGCGTCGAGCCCAGCGTTCTGCCGCCCCCGGATGGCCTGTGGGCAGCGGGAGGGAAGGAGCCTATGCGGGGGGTGCCACGAGGGGACCAGAGGGTCCGCGCCACGGCTTGTTTGAAGGGGGCCAGGGAGGGGAAGGGGCCTCTGGCGGGCCGCGAGCCCGGGGTTCCAACGCCACGGCTGTGGGGAGGGAGGGGAAGAGGCCTGTGGGGGGCCCGCGCTCAGCATTCCGTGGTTGGAGGGGAGGAACCTGGTAAAAAATGGGAAATCTTTTCCAGCTTCCGGATGAGGAAAAGCTCTATGGGTTGCTGGGGTCCTTCCACCTGCAGCCCCAGTCACAGCCCAGGCGCCCCATTC
>JAJQQW010000540.1:0-27250 GCA_025583905.1 Ia io | reverse complement strand
CTCCACTTTTTGACGGTTTTCCCGGGAGCTCCCCGAAGGGGCCCTTTTGTGAATCAGTCTAGGCTGCCCCACGTTATATTTTTTTGGGCCCTTTAAATTTTAAATCAGGGTTTGATGCCTTCTTATTTCCCTCTCCAATCCTCTTTTGGGCGTAGGCTGGACAAATGAGGGGCCCCCCCATTTCCCCGCCCCCGAAACCTGTTTTGGGGCTGTGGGCCTTGAGTCCTTTTTCCCAGCTCCCACAGGGGTGGAGGGGGGGAGGTGGGGATGGGGAAGAGCAGCTGTTTGCGTTGAGCTTTTTTTTCCCTGGTGGTCATGCTTGTCTTTAGAAAACTGGGCTTTCGGGCCTTTTTGGGGGGATTTGCATTTTAATATTTTGGGAAATAAAAGGTAGGATTTGTTTTTTGTATTAAAGTAAGTGAGACCGGGACTTTGGGTTCTTTCACCCATATTTTTTTTTTATTGGTCCCCCCTGCTTTGTACCATGAGGGAAAAATAAAACCCCACTCCCGGGGCCCCATGGGAAACCCCCACTCTCAAAAACCCCGAGAAAAACCCTTGTTTGCGCTCTGAATTTTTTAAATTAATTTTGGAAGTTTTAGTGAGTTTGTTGCGCTAAATAGGGTTAAACCCCATGAAGTTCTTTTTTTTTTTTTTAATGTTTTTTTGTTTGTACCCGCCTTTTCTGGAATTTCTTCTTGCCCCCTTTCCCCTGTAAATTTGCGAAAATTTGGGGTTAACAGTTGCACAAAAACCTGCCAATGGGAATTGCAGAGAAGGGGGACTCAGCCCCAAATTAGGAAAAACTGTCAAATACCCCTGGTAACCAGACCCCTGACCCCTGCCCCTGACCAATCGATGTGGGCCGGAACGTCCCCCCTCCCCTGTTTTGGGACCCCCTTATAAAGTCTTTGTTTCTCAAAAAGCCCCCCTCTCTCCCCCGCGCTGCGCTGGTGATTTTGGGGAGGGGGGAAAATTTTGCTAGCACGAATAAAGGTTCTTTTCCCTTTTGCATTGGGTTTGGCTGCTCCCTGGTGGCCCTGTGGGGTTCATAAAATCTGGGCAAAAACATTTGGGGGGCCCCCCCGGGGAACCCCCAAGGGGCCCCCCCCCCCCCCCCCCCCCCGGGGGAGGGACCTCAGACCTGGGAACCTGACTGGCCACCTTTTGTTTTTTTGTCTCTTGTTTTGAGCTGTATTAAATTTTGGCGGTCCCCGAAGAAAGTTTTGGGGGGATGCACGGGGAAGACCAGGGCGGAGGAATCGGGGGGGTTTTTCCGATTCCCCTTTCAGGGGGCGTGTTTTCCCCCTCCAATCGGGACAAGGGGGGTCGCTCCTGCGGTCGGCGTAAAGGGCTGTGTTAGCTTTTGGTTTTGCTTCCCGGATTTGGGAAAGACTGTTTCTGGGGCCCTTTTTTTGGGCGGGTTTTTGGTTTCTTGTTTTTTTCTGTGAACTTACTGGACGGACATTATGGGACAGATCAGCCCTCCTGATTTTGAGTTTGCTACTTTTCAAAGAAAAAAGGGAACGTTTATTTATGGTTTTCTTTTTCTTTTTGGTGCTGGGAGCTTCCAAGGACGGGGCCCTCACAGTCTGCGGGGAAGAGAATTTACAGGCCCTGTCCCTGTGGGGGCATCATAGTCCAACGGGGAAAACAAAGGCTGAATTTAAAATTAATCTCTATGGGACCCCTTTAAAACCGTTTTTTTAAAACTTATGTTTTCAGTTATTAGGATCCTCAAGAGGACAAAAACCTTGGATTTTCCCTTTCCCCTCTCTATCCTATTTGATAGCATTTTGTAACTGGATTAAAGATCTTTTTTTTTCAGGGGGCCATCCAGGTTTTTCAGTTGCAAGAAATCTCCCCCCCGGGGGAGAGGAGAGGGCCCCCCCAAAAGGGGGTGGAGGCTCTCCCCCCTGACAATTGTTTGTTTTGTGTTTTTTCGTTTTGGGTTTGTAGGACTGTTTTTTTTTTTGTTTTTTTTGGCTTGTGTTTGTCTGTCATTTTTTGGGCCCTTTATTTTGTGTATTATTTTTTGGAGTTTTGTTTTTAAATTTTTTTTTTGTCATTTTTGGTTGGGTGTTAATTTGAAACCCTCTTAGGGAAATTTGGGAGTGGTTTTCCCTTCCTTTTTAAACCCCTTTGGGAATGTTTATTAAATTCCCTGCGCTTTTTTTTTCAAGGTTCCTTGCAAGGTTTTGCCTCTCCGGGGAAATAACGCCTATGTTTTAACTGTCCCCCCCCGAGCCGGATGAAGATGTTTTTTCCCCCTCACATTTTTCTGGCGGACTCCGGAGTGGTTTTAACTTTTTTTCCTTTAACACACTGGTCCCACCACTGGACTGCGGTGGTGGTGTCAGCGGAGCCAGAAAAAGCGGCTGCTGTGGCGGGGGCGAAACAGAGTTGCGAGTCTATTAATCTGGTTTCCTTTGTCCAACATATGAGTGCCATTTGTTTTGCTGAAACATGGGTCAAGAATACTGTCCTGGGATATCGGGAAAGGAGGCCCCCCATCAGGGGACTTAGAGGGCAGTGTTCCTGTTATCTAGCTAGGTCAAGACTATAGAATACTTGTTTATAAAATGGTATAAGGTACAGATGTTTATTTAATATTTTGTTTGTCTCTGGTTGTATTTTATTTTTTCATATGTAGAAGTCTGTAAGAAGGAGGAGGGAAAAAAAAAAAGTCAACCCCAGCCGTGTCAGCAGCACCACTCTACCCTGTCTTACAGAGGGAACCGAGGAAGAATTAATTTTTCCTTCCCTGTATCAGCCCCCTAGGATGCCGGAGAGACGCAATCCCTCCCCCTCTTGGGGAAGCAGCCAGGTTCTGAAGAGCATGGGGTCGGAGGCGCTCCAGTGGGAAGCCCTCCCCCTTACCAGACAAAGGGCTCAGACTGGCGTCAGACTTCCTCTGCACACTGCCTCCTCCGAGACTCCACCATTCTAGCCCCTGCAAGCCACCGGTTCTCCAGACGCGGGGGGAAATCAGCCCTATCACGACTGGACTTTTGCCACTAGGGACCTTTAACAATATGGAAATGTCAGAATCCTAAGTTTTTCTGAGAAGCCGGCAGGGCTTGATTGATTTACTAGACTCTGTCTTTTTCACCCATCAGCCGACTTGGGTTTGGACTGTCAGCAGTTTTGCAGGCCCCTTTCCACGAGGAGAGGGAGAGGATAACTCATGAGGCCCAAAAGTTGGTCCGGCCGAAAAACGGAATTCTACCACCAACCAGGTCAGATAGATACCTCCTTTCCTTACTGGGTTAAATGGGATTTAAACACGCAGAAGGTAAGGAGAGGTCCGGGTCTACCGCCAGGACTTAATGGGGGGTCTCCGCATGGCTGTAGGAACCCGGGACAAAACTGGCCAAGGTGGGAATTTTCCCAACAGGAAAGAGAGAGTCTCCAGCAGCTTCCTAGACGGTCTTGGGGGGCATTCCAACCTATACCCCCATGGACCCAGAGGCTCGAAGTAAGGCGGCTGTTGTCATGGACTTTTTAACCATTCGGTGAGATTTTAGGAGAAAATTAGAAGGTAGATAGATTAGGAAAGAAAAGTCTGCAGGATTTGTGGATAGTACCCCGGAAAAAAGGTGTACAAAAATCGGGGGACCGCGGAGATAAACAGGCTCGCGCTGTGGCGGCTGCCAGCAGTAACAAACCCGAGACCTAGCAAGATTTCCGCTCACCACCACCATGGATCTTCCGAGGAAAGGAACCGCCATCTCCGCCCACTTGCCGGCACCCCGGAGGATGGTAAGGGGAGCCTGGGGCGGGAGGCGGAAGCTGCAGAAAGATCAGTGTGCTTAAATGTAGGAGTTTGGGCAGGAAAAAAGGGTGTCGAAAAGGGCCAGCAAAAAGGGGGCGAAGCAAGTCGAGTAAGGCCCGGCTGGGTGAACTGAGGATTAGGGGAGTCAGGGTTCGGGGCCCCTCCCGACCCGGGTAACTCTTAGGAAAAGGGGGGGGACCCTATTGATCCTTGACGCACTGGAGGCCACACTTGGGCCCCGTAGCCTCAAGGAAAATTAGCAAAATAAGAAGTCTTGGGTGCAAGGGGCAACTGGTATGAACAGTATTTAGGACTACCCGAAAAACCGGTGGATTTAGGACAGGCTGGGTATCCCACTTTTTATGGTAATTTCCCGGAAAAGCCTCCATGTTGGACGGCTTGCTCCCTAAGATCGGAGCTAAAAAAACTTTCGAAAGGAGGGCTAGGTTTTCTGATGGCGAGGGCACCCCATTCAGGTTTCCCGACCCTGGGCCCGGAGGATGAGTACCCGCTTCACCAAAAAGCCTCTTTCCCGTAGAGGGCAGCATGGATGATTGTGGTAGGAGTTCCCCACGGGGTTGGGCGGAGACGGGGAGTGGGGGGTCGCCCCCACAGGGCCCCGTATGGAGAGATAACCAGGGGAAGGCCCGGTGGAGTCAAATAGTTATCATTTCCTCTGGAAAACCCGGGAAAGGGGAAATTTAGCCCAAAAATTCGGAGATGAGGGCATAGGGTGGGTCCCTGCCAGTCTGCCGGGAAACACCCCCTCCTGCCAGTAAAGACCCCCCACAAATGACTACAGCCGGTAAGGACTTCGGGAAGTAAATAAAAGGTTGTGGAATACAAAAAAAAGGTCCTAACCATACATTTCCTAAGCTCTCTGGCGCCTCCCGTGTCGGGTTTATACTGTGTTAGATTGAAGGATGCCTTATTCAGTTAGCCCGTTCTTAGGCAATCCCCGGACAGTCAACATCTGCTTCGCCAATCGTCGCTGGCAATGAACCTGGATAAGAGCGGCACTCTCAGCAGGCCATACTGACCTGCAGACGGCTTTGCCTTTCTGGGGTCTCTTCAGAGATCCGCTCACCATCAATCTGCGATCGGGTCTTTGCATGAGGACCAGGTTTGACTCATTATCAGGTACGGGCAATGAAACACCCAAAATATCTCACTCACTCTTCAAGCCTCTAGTGGACACGATATCCTAGCTAGCAGTTAGACACGGTCATGTAACGTCAGCTACGCATGGGGTCACACGTGACCTCGAGGCTCCCTCGCGGGGGCCAACTTGGGCCATTGGGTTCACCGATGGCTACAGCGAAGATAGAAGGCCAGCTATGCCAGAGAAAGGGTCGAGCTTACTCGCGCGAATACATCCTGCGAGGTGTGGACAGCCAGCCGCTGATCAACCAAGACTGGCGGAAAAGATGAAAGTTTAGAAGAAACATACACTCTAACGCCCCATTTTGCGGGAAACAGTACGCGGTAATTTCTAGGATTCGGCTGGGATTGCTCGCCATCTGGATCCCGGGTTCTGCTCGACGATTGCAGGTTCTCTCTATCACAGATTGGCAACACAAAGGATGGCTGGAAAGCGGATAAAGCTGGTAACTGGCAGAGCGCACAGGACATGGAAGCACTTAAAGCAGTTAACAGGAAGAAAGCCTCCTAACATGACATCTCGGGCATCCTGGGCCCCTCAGCACGACACTCTCGAAGCCCTTCACATATATCGATTCTTCGTAAGATGAACACACTGGCCAGAATTAGCGGAAAGCGGTTGGGTCCTGAATCAAACATTGGGCACCATAGGAGCCGCTTCCAGGGCGATTATGGTGTCCCATGAAAGTTAGGACCCTGAATAGCTCGAGCGGCTGGTCCCTACATGACTAAACAATTAATGCTCCGTTTGGCGAACAGAAGCTCCTTACGTTCACAAGGAACGCCGATATCAAATGACCTGGGGCTAGAACATCTGGATCACATAACCAACTGCCATCCCCTTAGAGGGACGTCCCTGAACCAAGCCTAACATGCTAGAATTTTCTGTTCAAGAGCAACACGTCTTAATCATATCTCATAGAGTTGGCACAAACCCTCCAGGCGTGCAAGTAATCTGGATTCCACCCAGTAGCTGGCCCATTCAATCTGCAACCCTATTGCGTGACCATGATAGATGCCCCCTATATGATGTGCAGGATAAGCCTTAGAGCAAAACGTAGCCAGGTGCATCCGGAAGGACCTGACACTCCGACCAGCCCCTATCCCTATGCCAGAACGTCACCTGGTTCACCGGCGGAACTAGCTTCGTTTACGGGATGGAAAGCAGGTATGCCGGGTCGCTAGCTGTAGTCACTGAAAACGGACACTGTAAGGGCAGAGGCCCTGCCCTCCGGGACATGCAGCCCAGAGAGCAGAGCTTGTGGCCCTCACCAAGGCCCTGACAACTGGGAAGTTGGATCGGGGCTCCAAACTATCTACCCAGACAGCCGTTATGAGCTTCACACCGCTCTCCTGTTCATGGGACCCAGTGAGATTAGTTACCTGAAGAGAAGGGAGTTACTAACGAGCAGAGGCGGTCAGACATATAAAGAATAAACAGGGAGCTAGTCGAAACTTGAGCACTCTGCCTTAATGGCATCCCCCCCGCCCAAATAGGCCATCATACACTGCAAGGGGCACTCAGAAGGTGAACAGACCTTTTTAGTGGCAAAGAGGAACCACCAGGAGCTGACCAGGGAGGCAAAGGCAGTAGCCCTTTCTCTGATTCCAGCCCCAATGGCCCTACTCAGTCTCCCAGACCCAAAGCACCAGTTCAGACCAGGATATTCCCTGGAGGAGTTACAGTGATTTAGGAAGCTTCCCCAAGCACAGGAGGATGAAGGGGTGGTGGTATTACACCACAAGGGGGAGTATTCATTACAGCCCAGACCAACTGCAGAAACTTGAGTGTCCATGATAAATCAAATGCACCGGTCCACTCACCTGGGGGCATCGAAAATTAACGGGACTTTAATCCGAACGCCAGAATTAAAGATCCACCAGCAGGACCATTACAAACTAGAGTCAGGTTGTATCTTCCTGCAAGAAACCTGTCAACTCACAAATGCCGAGAACCGGGCACTACAGTGAAAAAGGAACCAGGCTCCGAGGAACATAAGCCTGGCACAACCGGAAACATTGAGGTCGACTTCACTGCAGGTTTTAAACAGGAAAAGTATGGCTCATAAATATCTTTTAGTATATGTAGACATACCTTCTCTGGACTGGGTAGAACAGCTATACCCAATAAAGCATGAAACCGCTCAGAACGGTAGTAAGAAGCTGCTGTGGAAGAACATCGCGCACCAGGTTACGGTTTCTCCAAGCTGAAGATAGGGGGTTCAAACAACTGGACCAAGCCTTTGTACTCTCTCAGTGAACCACGCACGGGCAGTGGCCAAGGCTCATTGGGGCAGAATTGGATAAATTACATAGTAGCTTATACGGCCCCAAACGTCCGGGCAGGGTAGAGAGAATAAATAGATACTCCACCCCCCCCCTAAAAGAGAGACCCCTACAAAATTGACCATGGAGACTGGCATGGGACTGGGTGGCCGCTCCTTTCCGTATGCCCTTTAAACCGGGTTAGGAAATCCCCCTACACCCTGGGTTTTACTCCTTATTGCGCTACATGTTCGGGCGGCCACGCCCTCTTATCACTAACCTTAAAGCCAAATTTTCTCTGCAGAATTTGCCTCAGTCAAGAACTGTTTCTTATCCTTGTCGAGGGCTCCAGAGGGCACACTAGGACATTTGGCTGCACCTCTCAAAGCTATCTATGAGACTGGCCCTAGCCCGCGACCTCCTCATTAGCAGTAAACCGGGGGATTGGGTCAATGACAAGAGACACCACCGGGAGACCTTGAGCACGTTTGGAAGGGTCCCTATGGTCGTGGTGCTGACCGACCCCCACCGCTTCAAAGTAGACCGGTGGTTGGATCTGGGTACCATCACAATCCCACGTTCGGCAGCCCAGCTAGACCCCTCAGCGATCCGGGAAGATTCATCGCCCTAAGATGGAGCATAGTCGAGGCCAATGCAACCGCGCTCACGTCAAGCTGCGACGTTTCTCAATCTGACCTGATGCTGGTACACCCTGCTTGCGGCCCTCCCACCACATGGGAGTCGTCAACACCCGCTTCAACCCTCACCTGGCAGAATCATAGACACAAGCCCAGGACCTATATTATAATCGAATTCCCAGTTTACAACCCTAGCAGACACGTGATTTCCGAAATAGAAACCCCAGGTAGACCTTCACAGACTTTTTTTCCTGTCTCCGGTATCCCCCAGCCATTCTTATCGCGAGGGTATAATAGACACAAACTGCTCCTCCGAACCGCTGTACCTTCTAATGTTTGCCCTGATTAAGCCACCCTCGTCTCAGCCCTTATTGGGCCCTTATAATCCTACTTCCTGCTGCTGACCTTTGTGGCTCCTACATCCTCAATGAGATTAGTTTTGGTTCTCATCAAAGGAATGAGTAGGGGTCAGTACCAGATGAATGGTGTACCCCACTCGGTAAATAAGCATCTAACCAACTCTGGAAGAAGAAACATGGGAAGTACGCAACCGACCGACAATGATTGGGTGTACAGTCTCCATGACAAAGGGGGAATGATAGAGCAAAAACATAGGTTAGACGCTCCATGAAGTTCTTTTTGGTTACTTTACATATATGTTTCTTTTTGTTCTGTACCACGCCGTTCTGCAACTCTTCTTGCTAGCCCCCCTTGCCCTGTAAAACCACGCGAGCATGTAACACAGTTGCCACAAACACTGCCACACTAGGAATGCAGAGGAAGTGGACTCAGTCCAAATTAGGCAAAATTACAGTAACCTGCTGCAGCAGTAACCCCTCGATGCCTGCCCCCCTGACCAATTGATGGAGGGCCACGCACCGTCCTGCCCACTGGCTTTGGACCCCCTATAAAGCCTTTGTTTCATCCCACTAAGCTTCTCTCTCTCACTCCACAGCTGCTGCGATCGGTGATGTAGGAGACCGGGCGGTCATGCTAGCATCGAATAACGGTTCATTATTGCCTTTTGCATTGGGTCTCGGTTCTGCTCCCACATGTGGTTCTCTGGGGATCATTGACAATCTGGGCATATCAGCCAGGTTCTTTACAGTTTTCTCCATGTAATTTTCATGTCATTTGTACAACAATTCTTATGCACCATTGGTAGCTTCCAATGTCAGGTGTAATGTTCCTGTCTTTTCTATTTATATCTACTTTTACTTCTTTTCCAATTTGGATGGCTTTCATTTCTTTTCTGTGTCAGATCACTAAGGCTAGAACTCATCACAATACTATGTCTACACAGGTGAGGTGCAAAGTCGGGATATCCCCTGTCTTGCGGTTTTCTGTTCATAGGGGAAATGGGTATTAGTTTTTTGGACCACTGAGTATAATGTTGGGCTGTAGGTTTCTTATATAAAAGCTAATTTATGTAATGAGGTAATGTTACCCTGTACTCCCCCACTTTGCTGTGAGTTTTTTATCAAGAAAGGGTCGTTGGGCTTTTGTCAAATGCTCTTATCTGCATCAGTGTGAAGATAGATTATATAAAATTTTGTCTTTTAAAGTGTTTTATGTGATGTATTGTTCATATGGCATTCAGTGGTTATTGTACTAATCCTATGCGCATCCCAGAATAAATACAACTTGGTCAGGGTCGTATGATCTTTCTAATTTAATTTGGGTCAGATATTGCTAGAATTTAGTTGAGGACTTTTAGCGCATCATACGGGGACTACATGTGAATACAGTGGGAGCGCCTGCTGTGCACGGAGACACCACACTGTGGAGCAGGACTTGTTACAGCAGTGGGGCTATGGTGTCAGTGAGTCCTGTCTTGGAGTGTTGGCGCTTATGGCTGTAAAGAGGTTTGTAAGCTGGTCATGTTATGACACTGCACTGGGGATACGCTGGCTCTTGGGTCCTCTAGGGAGGTGATAGAACAGTCGCGACACTGACGAGTTGCCACCCGAGCAGGATCTACAGAGAAATTGCAGAATCTCCTCTTCAGTATTGGGTTTGGAAGGGCCCGACAAGGACAGCTGTGAAGCAAGGAAGGCTAGTGTGGTTGCAGGTCTTGGGAATTTAATAGATAAGTTTTGGAACTTCCTGACCCAAATGCAACCTTGTTTGACAGATTTAAGCCTGAGCAAGGAAAGGCCCTTGTATACAAAAGCTGCAGCACACACACAGCTTGGGTGGCTTGTAAAAGTGGGTTTGGTGCTGTCTACAGGGAACACACCCGGGCGACGCTATCTTTGCACAGTCACAAGTGGGGGGCTGCCCGTCAGCCCTGGGACCACCCAGAATGTCCCAGCATAGGTGTAATGACTTCGCTGTGACCACCTCCATCTGGTAGAAAGCCGCCCTCAAGTTCCATCCCCGATGCCAGTCCCATTTCTCTTCATAATTGTCGATGGGTCCCCGCCTTCCCACCCTTCCGAGGTTTGCAGCGCAGTGGTAAATCAGAGGAAGCGGTGCAGCTTGATAAATTCAGTTTTGTGGTGCTGGCATTGTTCGAGCGGGGCTACTGGGGTCACTTGCAGCCTTCAGTGTTCACTGAGCCCCAATATTGCACTGGTTTTTACAGCCGTAGTTTTATTGCCAGTTGGGTCCTTTCCCCCCAGTTGGGAACCGCGGTGGGTTGGGGCATCATCTGTGGGATTGGGACCCCTTGTACCAGCAGGTGAACCTCTGCAGAGAGCGAAACCCGCCTCGCTCCAATTAAAAAAGAGTGGCCCAATGGGTACTCAAGGACCTGCCACCTTCTGTGCCTCCGCACCTCCTACCAGTCTCGTGTGCTGTTTCTTTACATCTTGCGTCCTAACACTTCTTTCAGCAGCTTTCCAGAGGATTGGCTGATGGTTGTTCATGTATTTTCGTAGTATACTTTTGATGGGGTTGTGGGAGGCAGCGAGTACCAGGCCTTTGCTATACCGCCATCTTGAACTGTCCTCTTCCGTAACTTTTCTGAATTTCATTCCTTATTCTTCTATTATCTTCACCCGAATGAGTGAGAATATTTTTTCCACTGACTTTGTTTTATTCTTAGGGGGACGGGAGGAGCGATGAGAGACAGAGAGAGGAGAGAAACATCATTTAAAGTTGCCTCCCTCATGTGCTACATAAGAGGGGGGACACGCACCTGAAATCCACGTCCGCAGCACTTAACATAGGAATCGAACCCGTTGACTTCCAGTGTACAGGCAAAGCACTCTCAGCATGAGCGACATGGGCCAGGGTTCTTATTTATTCCTTTATTAAGTTTATATTTTTAATAATATATTTTTATTGATTTCAGAGAGGAAGCATGAAGGAGAGAGACATAGAAACATGAATAGTAAAAATGAGCAGTCATTGAATCAGGCTACCAATTGTTTTTATGGCCACCCCTGTAGGCCCAAGGAGAGTGAACACCCAAAACCCTGTGCATGTGCTGGACATGTGAATGGAATTGTAATGTCATCTGGTTTATGGGCCAGATGCACAAAAACCTCACTGACCTGGTACTGGGCAGGCCTTAATTTTATCGCATTTTAGAGACAGGAAGCGGGCGGAAGAGAACAGACGAGGGAAAACATTGATGTGTGTTCCTACTACATCTATGCATATCATTGATTCTCCCCTACATGTGCCCTGATGGGGGATGGAACCCACAACATATGGTGCAGCGGGACCACCATACCTCAACAAACTGAGCCACTGGACAGGGCTCTGGAATCTGTTTATAAATTTCAGAAGTCAAATAGGATCTTGACTCAATTTCTCTATGGAGGGTCATTTCATATCCTAAACAATAAGCATCTCTTATGATGTTTATGTAGGTTTCATAATGTTGAGGTGCAATTGTCTTAACTGTCATTTCTTTTTTCAATCTCTTCTTTGAAGCTTGTCTTTTTTTTGTTTGTTTTTTGCATTAGTACCACTAGCTCCAGGTTTGCGCCAACTTTTTTTTTGTTTTTTTTTTTAAAAAAAAACCCATCAGGTATCTTTTATTTTATCTTATCTCCTTTAAATTGATGCTTTGTTTCAAATATTTGTTGTTTCCTTCTCTTGCAAATATGCAGTTTAATAGTTGTGTAAGGCAGAGCTGAGAGAGAGATAGAACAAATTCAATAAAATGAGAGAAAATCATGGGCATTGGCTGCTTCCCTGCAACGGTCCCCGCCACCCGCCCCCCCCTAATTACACCTACCCCGACCCCGTTTTTTTTGGGATCGAGTCATATTATATCACAAACCTGGGCATGTGGCCCCCTTCTGAGGGACTGGGAAAGAAAATCTGGGACCTATTTAGTTTGCAGTCGCCCCTGATGCTCTAATCCACTGAGCACAAAACCGGCAAATGTGCTACCTTGAAAGTTTCTTATATCTTTGTTTAATATTGGTTATCAGCTAAAGAGGGAGAGAGAGTTAGATGGTTGAAGAGATAGGCAGATTGAGAGCGAGAGAGAGAGAGAGAGAAGGAGGGGAAACATCAGTGTGAGGGGAAAAACATCAATCAGTGCCTTCTGCAACAAAAACTAACTGGAAAAGGAACCCGCATACCAGATATGTGCCTTGCTGGAAATTTGAATTCCTAGATGCTTTAGTTGTTATACAGGACGATAGCTCCAACCAAACTGAGCACATACCTGGCCAAGGCAGTCTGTGGCTTTTAAACACAATGATTTCCAGTAATTTTTGAAGAAGCCCCCATATGGCCAATGAAAGCGAGAAGCCACAGAGGCTGCTGGAGGACCTTGGTTTTTTTTTTTTGAAACTGTGGGTGTCTTCCACGTGTGTTGTTTGTTCACCCCAATCTTTTCAGTCAATCCTATCTTGTACAGTTCTCCTTTATTTGTGTCTGTAATACCACAGTTTGTCTCCATGGTACCCCACTGATTCCCCATTTTCCGGCTGTGGGCTTTCTGTTCATGCATAGCATGTTCTAACTTACACTGGGAGGGGGGGAGAAATGCTCAAATATTTCTGCTCTCTGCCAATTTTCTGATGTACAACATAGGTCTTTTGCCTGTGATCTCATTTGTCCTTTGTTGTTCTACCAACAGCGTTGTTTCATCCATCTTTTTTCTGTTTTTACCTTAGAAGATTCGCATAATTTATCCCAATGCAATGGCTCAAATGGGCTTAAGGGGAAAGAATCATTTGTGCATCACCAGAAGAAATGTCGTGACTTTATGAATGACACAGTGGACCCACAGGAGGTCTTGGCCTTGGTAAAGGGTCGTAGGGGAAGCTTTCAAACGTCTGACACCTTTGTTTTACATTCATAACTAGAAAAGCTCATTTTATTTCGATTATTGTTTCTTACTGATTGCCCAGTCTTACCCAGGGTCCTTACCTTGTTTTGGGTTATTATGATACTTTGCCAACGACACAGGTTGAATAGTAATCATTTCTACTCCGATTCAGCCCACGGATAAGCCTTTAACCACTCTGGACTTTGCACCTTTGCCTCTTTCACAGGGTCCCTCTGTCTTTAAAGTCTGAGGTCAAACCAAACGTATGGAGCCATGACCCTGCACCACATTGGAGTGCACAAGTAAGTAATTATTATATTGACGTTGAAAAGCCCTCGTGTGCTCTAATACAATTAATGTTTTATGGGTATGTGGCACCTTCAAATGATTCACTATATCGGTTGGTCTACTTAGGTGGGTGATTCCTTGGATACTCCAACATGGCCAGCCAGGTAAGGTCCCGCTCAAAAACAGTACCTTTGTGCAGGAACAATTGACTAGTTGAGTTGAAGGAAATTTTCCGTCTCCTCTTTAGTATATCCCAACCATCCTGTGCTTCGTGATTTCTGTCCCTTTTCCAGGTGGTGATAATTTCCCATTGTTTTTGACCATTAATTATGCCCACGTTGTGATCTTTAAAATATTATAGCGATGTTCCGTTCCTCATAGTCAACTTACATTCTCAAGATCATAGTAAAATGCTCTCGTATAGTTTAAACATGAACTTGATAAATATGTTATGGTAAAGAATACTGTGGGTGATTTTCATAACATTCAAACATGTACTAAAACTGCTCACCAGAGATTTTCCTTCTTGTGTGTTCAGGTTTGCTAGGAGGCTGCTTGGTGGGAAGCGCCCGATAAAAAAAGTTATTAGACCCATCCGAAGCTGAGACGCAGAAAGGTTGAGTGTTCTGTAAGGGTGATCTGTAACAGAGCATGGGAATCCCCAAAAGTAGAGCCCTAATGTCTATCCCCCCAAGTTTTAAAGCCTTGTCCCCCAGAAAGAGCCCACCCCCTGTAGAGAGTTGTAGAGATGGGGATAGTCCCCGACCTCTTGATGATAATAACATTTTCCCCACTTGACTGATCCGTGCCAGAGAAACTGACAACAACACGGACAAGATACTGGTTAGAAGGGTGTGGCGGCATGTCAAAACCGTTGCAAAAACACAATTTTAACTGGTCTTGTTAGTAAAAATTTCCCACCAACCCCAAAGCACTGAGAGAACAACTTTCTCAATAACAGTGGTAGGACACAGGAACTACAAAATAAATCCAATCGCATTGAGGCAAACAGCTTCGCAATTTTCTAATGTAACCACAGAATCCCCATTTTGCACCAATGGGGGGGGGATAAAGGTTTTTTGGGCATAAAATTATGGTCCTTTGTTAACTGGTCCAGTAGGACATAGACATCATCCACCCTACCTAAAGGGTAACTAAGAGTTTATATAACCCCCCAGGAACAGTCCCCCCCCCAACTGGCGCCAATTTTTGACGTGTTGGGATGGGACTATGCTTTTCCAAAGGCCCGACAAAAAAAAATGTTTACAACTAAGAAAGAAGTGGTGTAAGGAAGACATACCATATAGATTTACACCAACCCCACATAGTGTTAAATTTTGGGAAAAAAAGGTGTCTATGTTGGAATAGTCAGGTGATTTTTGATAAAGCTTTCTGGGGGAATGTGGGGAAAAATGTTACACAAAATATTCCCGTAGCCGACTTTTGTCATTAATCAAACACCAAAAAGGTCCACCCCACAATGGAGAAAAGGCCTGTCCCTTCACAAGTTGTATGATTGAATTTTGTTGGGAAAGCTTTTTAAACAGTAGTAGTAAACTAGCCCTAGGTAATCCACAAAAGCTCTTTTTGCACACATGGAGGAAATAGGCCTTAATGAGGAACCTCATGTGTGGAAAATGGTGAAAAAACTTTTACCGGTGCACACAAAGTGGAGTCTCCCATTCCATGATATGAGGCATCTGAGAAAGTTTTCACACAGGGAAAAGAAAGGCCCTCCATGTAGTAATCTATGAGAGTTAGTGTCGGGAAATTCTTTATTTTACATTACGGGTCAGGTAACAAATAATACAATCTATTGCTTTAGTTCATCGGAGAGTTTTATCACTACACTGGTATGAAAAAGCCCCTTATAAATGTAGTGGTGAATGTGGGAAAGCAAATTAACATCCCACTAACAAGGTCCATCATCTTTTTATTGTCCCATCCAGAAGAACTACCTTCCATACAGAGGAGAAAAGGCCCCCTATCAATGCAGTTTGAAATGTGGGGGGAAAATTTTTTTACCTCCTAAACCGCAATATCCTTACAAATCGAACATCAAGGTGAGGTTTTCATTAATGGGAAGAAAAAAGCCCCTTTATAAATGTTAGATGAATGTGGGAAAATGTGGGGAATAAGCTTTAACAGCAACTTAGCCAAGTAAATTTTTTTTTGTCCCCCATCCCATCAGAGTTTCATATGGGGGAAAGAAAAGAGCCTTTATAAAGTGTAGTGAATGTGGGGGGAAATCTTTTAACCTCAAAATAATACTAAGCCCCTTTCCGTATGTCCCATCAGAAGAGTTGTTCGATTGGGGGGACAGGGAAGGAAGCCCTTAATATAAATGCAGTGAATAGTGTTGGAAAGATCTTGTTAGCTCAACTGCGTTTTGATGAGCACCTACAGCCTCTTCACCATTAATCAATCAGAGAAGATTTCCGAACCAACAGGAGAAAAGAAAACCCTTATCAAATCACAACCCGTTTGAATGTGGGGGAAAAGCTTTCCCTTTTAAACCTAATCAAGCCGCATTGCCCCTTCCGTAAATTAATCACACACTTTCCATACAGTGGAGGGGAAAAAAAACTGCCCCTTATATAAACTTCAGTGCGGAAGTGTGTTGAAAAATCCTTTTAAAGGGTGCAATGCTCAATACTTCCCTCCAATATCATCAGAGAAGGTTTCACAAGATGAGAGAAAAAAGCCTTATCATCACTGGCAAGTGGTAATTTTGGGAAAAAATGTTGTTTTAACAAATGTTAGCCAGTGGGGTCTTCACCAATATCATCCGCTATCAAGAGAGTTCCTACTCAACGAGTGAGAAGAAAAGCCCGTTAATAAATCGAATGTGCAAAAATGAGAATGTGGTGAAAATTCTCGATTTACCCATGGCCCACCGACTAGCCCCTAATCGGGGGTAAAAAAGCCATTCAGAAGACTTCTCGATACAGGGGGGAACATGGAAAGAAACAAAGGGGCTTGGTGCTTTATTTTGTCCGTATCAGATGGGCGTGTATTGGGCCCCGTTTTTTGTTTTGGGGTTTTTTGTTGGGGGTAAAATATTCATTCATTTGTTTTTGGTTTTATACATTTGTTACTGTCACCTTGAGAAATGAAGACCCCTCGCACCCAACCCGATGGAAAAGCGTCCCCACTATAATAGTAGAAGGGATTGAATATTAGAAGTTTTTACCTAAAAAAAAAACCTGTTTTTCTTCCTGGAATTGTTAGTCCTGAAACTTTTGAAATATTTTTTTGTTTTTTCGTCCTGGAATACCATTTATTGATAAAAAAAACTGCAATATGAAGTATAAAGTTGTACCAAGTTGTGATGAACTAGATAGTGGGTTGTTCGAAATAATTAGGTTACTGTGTGCATAAGAAACTGTAAGTCCGATCATTTACAAGGATATATGGTCCATAATAGCTAGACCAGTCAAACGTCCCCCCCAAGAGTTAATTTTGGTTTCTATGACCATTTTACTATTAATCCCCTGTCACGGCTGGCTGCTTCACTAAAGCGCATAGAGAAGTTTTCCTAGTATCCTTAGTCTCTCCATGGAATTATTTTAATCATTTCCATTTAGTCCTAAGTAGGAACAACTCTATTTCTTCCTAAGTATTATGTATGTAGTGCTTTAATTTGTTTGATTTTCTTCCAAGACATACTTGGAGATGAAGTATTACAGGTTTATAACATTTTATAATTATGTGGCATTCCTTATTATGGTGGGTGAGGTTTGAATATGGAGCAAAATCTAATGTGATAGCCTTAAATATCTAAAGTTAAAAGATTATTTTACAAAAATAATGCCTCTTTTTTTCTTGGAATAGAGATTATTTCTTTTTTAAAGTATATATAATGAAAATACAAAGGTTAAGTCAATTGGATTGAACCAGTGAGACGTGGAAGAGAGGAGGTGTAGGAGTAGAGTTTAAGCAAAACCAGCGCCAATCCAGCAGTCCCCGACCCAGTCCTCTGCAACTGCATCAAACGTACTACTGGCAATGTCGGCCCAACAAACTGAAGGCTACTAGTGGCCCTTGAACACTAGTAAAAATGAATTTAGCACTTCTTGGACAAGCTTTAGAATATGTCTGCGTATTGCACACAGTCTCATCGGGTAACCCACCTTGATTTCCAAAACGGCAGTAAATTAAGCTCAGAACCACATATGGTTCCATTAATCATTTTGATAAATTAGTCACCGTATTTTCTACCTGTACAAATGTGTCCCATTACTAAAAATATTAATGTATGGTATGGTTATTCCTATACCAAAGGGTGTGACAAACAAACTACTAAATCCCTGTTTAATAATTCCTGGGGTACCCTACCTGAATAATGAGAACTAACAGTGTAAAATTTGGAAATACATTACCCATACCTTTTCAGTCGACTATTGCCCATTAGTTCCAAATCAAGGATTTAAGTATGTCAAATTTGAAAGTTAGATGCATAGGGCAAGGACGCATGCTGGCAATATGAGCAAAAGAGCCAAAGAGCCAAGGTCCTAACGTCCTAAGAATATGCCAAAAAACGCGCAAGATGCTCAAGGGGCAGTGCCAATCTGACACTAGACAACAGAGGTAGAAAGGCCCTTATGTCAGTAGGACCGAATTAAGGAGCCAATACTACCTAATAGTATAAACCCATAACAGCCATTAATTAGCCCTAAACTCTCGATAGAACGTCAGTCACTGAACTCTCGTAGCATGTGTTCACCATGAGGACCAAGATCATTTTACCATAACCTGTGAGATCGCCATTGAGTCCTCTCCACTGTGGCCTTCATGATGCCCCACTAACCCCTTGAGGTTGAACCTCACACAACATTTCTCGGTTTTCCCAGCCCAATTCCGTATTGGCCTAAAAACCTAATTCCCCTTCTATTTCAAAAAAAAAACGTGCCAACCTCAATTGTCCCTGAAAATTAAATCAATGGTAACCTATGATCTGGTGTCTCGTGTTTTTGTTCTTATGGATTTCTTTGAAACATGGATTTTCTGATTGGTCATGAAAAAAAAATGTTGATGTTAACAGAATTATTTAAGGGCCCTTTATTCCATATCACTGATATTTCCCCTATGTTTTGAAACACATTGCACTTTATATAACTTAATTAACATTTCCGTCTAGGTTTTATCATTGTGAAATTTGTTCCCCCCGAGGTTGGGAGTTTCCCATTCTTCCACTTTTCCCCCGAAGTAGCCTCCCCAAGCTCAAGCCACCTTTCATTGTGAAGAATTGTCCCTAAAATTTGGTTTTGTGAACAAAGCAGCCCGTTTTTTAGCAACAAATATACAACCACAGCACCTTTTAGCCATTAATTACCACTTGAAAAAAGGTCCTAATCCTAACCTTTCAACAGCCCCCCCCTTGTGGCTTAACAAAATTCCTCAGTATTTGTGTCAACATTCCAGTAAGAGCTCTGTTTTACGGTTTTTCTGCCCCCTCGTTTTTCCCCCAAGAAGTTCTTTCCCATGAAGTTTTACCTCGGACTGAAAAAACGTTATCCATAGAGTTCCAAGAGTCCGAACTCTTTTGGTCTGTTGATTTTGTTAGCTCTGAGGGAGTTTTTATTTTAACAAACGGGTGTCATCATAACGGCAACCCGGCATTTGTAAATATACACATTCATTAAAAAACCACTACTTGGAAAAACACTAGCCCTAACTGACCTTTTGAATTTTTGCATATATGTTCTCAAATACTTTCATACTGTATTCTTACAGCTCCCCTAAGGGCAAAATGAATTTTTCAGTGTTTCCACCAACTCATCCATTTTCCCCGAAAAACGCCCCAAACCAGCTCCTTTTGAACGGGAAAAAAAAATAAATATGTTAAACAGTTGTCACACTCGGTTCTCAGCTGTTTTGAACAAGATTTTCGCAGTGACAAAATTGTGGTTTTCAGATATTTCAGTCTATTGGAATATGTTTTCCTAGTGTGTGAAGCAACATTTTTAAATAAATATTTCCCTAGTGGGAAGATGTAAAATTCTCAGTGCTACACTCCCAATTTGTCCAGTGATTGAAGCTCCATTCATTGTGATAAATTACCAATTTATTACTACACCGTTGACCCTAAACCCTGTCCCCTAACCCTCTAATCCTAACCCTAAACCTAGCCCTAAACCTGTAGCCTGAACCCTACCTAGTTCCAAAACCCTTATACTAACCCTAACCTAGCCCCCCCAAACCCAACATCCTAACCCTGACACACCAAAACTAAACCTCGATGACGTTCAAACACTCCTAGCAACTCCCCCCTTGGGCCCAAATCATTATCACCTGGGGGGTCACTTGGGGCCTCCCCCCTACGTGGCCCCTCCCCCTTGGTGACGTCATCACTTCCGGTTTAAATGGCCTAACCAAAACCTTCTATCTAAAAAACGACAACAACTCATTGTCCCAAAAGTAATAAATGTAACCAGTAGCAAAACTCGCTTCTATCGGCTTCTTTCCCCTTTGAACACGATTTTCCATGTCATGAAACAATGCGCCTTACAGATATTAAGGGCCTTTTTTGTGATGTATTCCCTAGTGTTTTTTTGAGGCACTTTTTTTATTAGATATTTAAACCTAGGTTATTCATTTGTGAATTTCCCGAGTTGGAGTTGGAGTCTCCCATTTTCTTCCAGAGCCTCAAGCTCATTATTCATTGTGAATTCCAATTTGGTTTTAAACAGCGGTTTTTTTTTACAAAATACCAGCTTTTTAAATCAACGTTATTACCACTTGAAAGTCTATTCCCTACCTTTCCACAGCGCTTTGGATACAAAATTCTCAGTATTTCAAAAATTCAGTAGAGATGTTTCCGGTGGTAAAAAAAACGTATTCCAAAGAGTTCAAGAGATGGCCTCTGACACATCCCGCTGGTCTGTTGTTTTGAGCTCTGAGAGTTTTTATTTTAACACAGGATGTCAATACCGGCATTGTAAATTGCACATTTCAACACTACTTGGAAACACTAGCCTAACTGTACATTTTGATTTCATATTGTTCTCAAGCTTTTTACTGTTTACAGCTCTAGGAAAAATGAATTGTTTTTCAAATGTTTTTCACCAAACTCATTTTTTTCGAAAACGCCAACCCTTTTGACGGAAAAATAAATGTTTACAGTGTGTCACACTTGTTTCTCATCAATTTGAACAAATTTTTTTTGTTCCCATGACAAAATTGTGCTGTTCAGATTATTTCAGTCTATTGGAATATGTATTCCTAGTGTGTTTGAAGGTTTTTTCTTTTTTATTTCCCTTCAGTCTGGAGTTGTAAAAAAATCAGTGCTACACTCCCAATTTATTCCTTCCATGATTTAATCCGGATTCAATCAAAAAAAAGGCCATACCCCTTATTAAATATTTGCTGACAAAAACCCTGCAAACAGTTCCACTATTGTGTGATTGGGTTAACCTCATTTTTTTAAAATTGATTTCCCTGTAGGAGATAAACTTTTTAATTAACCCTTGGATTATTTTTCCCTTTCTAACTAGCTGGAAATTCCACACATTACAGCCTAGTTTCACCTAACATTTGACTAAACCCTAATTTGACAACCCTAGAACCCCTGCAGGTCTCTTTCCACAATCAAATCATGGTCAGCTTTTGTGTTCCCAGAGTTGTTTAAAATAAAAAAACCGGTTTTAAACGTATTCACTTAAATGCAAAAAACCACTTAATGGAACACTAGCCCAACAACTGACCATTGGGTGATTTCATTGGTTTCTCCAACTACTTTTTTTGACTCTGTTTTCTCATAAAAAGATGAAAATGAGAAATTCTTCAGTGTTTCAACAACTAACTCATTCCCGAAAACGCCAACAATCCTTTTTCACAGGGGGAAATGCAAAAAATGATTTTCCAGTGTCACCAATCACTCAGTTTCTCAGCCAAGTTTGGGATAAATGGGACACCAGTTTCACAGTTTCTCTTTGGACAAAATTTGTGTGTTGTGACGTTCAGATATTCAGTGGTCCTATTGGAATATGTATTCCTAGTGTGTGAAGCACACAATTTCTAAATTATTTCCCTAGTCCTTGAACTGTAAATTCTCAAGTGCTACTACACTCCAATTTTGTCCAGTGATTGAAAGCTCATTCATTGTGAAAACCCAAAATTACTACACCCTGACCCCCGTAACCCTGTCCCTAACCCTCTAATCCTAACCCCCTAAACCTGACCCCTCCCTAACCTGAGCCTGAACCCTACCTCACCTTAACTCCTTATATTACCCTAACCCCCTAGCCCCAACCCCAATTCTCTCTTACCCCTAACACCAAAACTAACTAACCTCGATGACGTCATTCACTCCCAGCAACCCACTAGGCCCCAATCATTATCAACCTGGGATCACTTGGGCCTAAGCCCTACGTGGCCCCTCTCCCCTGGTGTGAACATCATCACTTCCGGTTAATAATGGCCTAACCAGCCTATTCTATCAAAAAACGACAACTCATTTGTCCCTGAAGTTATGAATGTAACCAGTAGCAAACTCGCTTCTTTCTCTTCTTTTGAACACGATTTCCCATCTCATGAAACAATGCGTTACAGATATTAAGGGCCTTTTTTGATGTATTCCCTAGTGTTTTGAGGCACTTTTTTCTAGATATTAAACCTAGGTTATCATTGTGAATTTTTTGTCCGAGTTGGAGTCTCCTTCTTCCAGAGCCTCAAGCTCATTCATTTGTGAATTCCAAATTTTTGGTTTTTTTTTTAAACGTTTTTTTACAAATATACCACCTCTTTAAACGTTATTACCACTTGAAAGTCCTATCCATCCTACCTTTCACACACCGCTTTGGATACAAATTCTCAGTATTTCAAAATTCAGTAGAGATGTTCCCACGGTGGTAAAAACGTATTTCAAAGAGTTTCAAGAGCCACTCTCTGACACACCCTGCTGGTCTGTTGTTTTTTGAGCTCTGAGAGTTTTTTTTTTAAAACACGGGTGTCATACCGGCTTTGTAAAAATGCACATTAAAAACCACACTACTTGGAACACTAGCCTAACTGACATTTTTGATTTTTTCATATTGTTCTCAATACTTTCATACTGTTCTACAGCTCTAGGGGAAAATGAATTTTTTTCAGTGTTTCACCAAACTCATTTTCCCGAAAAACGCCAACTCCTTTTGACGGGAAAAAAATAAATGTTAACAGTGTCACACTCGGTTTCTCAGCTCTTTTGAACAAGATTTCGCAGTGAGTGACAAAATTGTGGACGTGTTCAGATATTCAGTCTATTGGAATATGTATTCCTAGTGTGTGATGTGAAGCACATTTTCTAAATATTTCCCCACTTCTGGAGATGTAAATTCTCAGTGCTACACACTCCCATTTTGTCCAGTGATTGAAGCTCATTCATTGTGAATTCCCCAATAGTACTACTACACCCTGACCCTAAACCCTGTCCCTAAAACCCTCTAATAACCCTAACCCTAAAACCTAGCCCTAACCTGGAGCCTGAAAAAACCCAGAACCCTACCTAGTCCCTGAACCCTCTTATACCTAACCCTAACCTAGCCCCCCAACCCAAATCTCTAACCCCTAACCCAAAAAACCCTCGATGACGTTTTCATCTCCTAGCAACAACCCTGGGCCCAATCATTATCACCTGGGATCACTAGGGGCCTCCCTACGTGGCCCCCTCCCCCTTAGGTGACGTCATCACTTTCCGGTTTAATGGCATAACCAGCCTTCTATCAAAAACGACAACTCATTGTGTCCCTGATTTATAAATGTAACCAGTAGCAAACTCGCTTCTATCTTCTTTTGAACACAATTTCCATGTCATGAAACAATGCGCTACAGATATTAAAGGGCCTTTTTTGATGTATCCCTAGTGTTTGAGGCACTTTTTTAGATATTAACCTAGGTTATCATTGTGAATTTCCCCCGAGTTGGAGTCCTCCCTCTTCCCAGAGCCTCAAGCTCATTTCCATTGTGAATTCCAATTTTGGTTTAAAACAGCGTTTTTTTTTTACAATATACCAGCTCTTTTAAACGTTATTACCACTTGAAAGTCTATCCTACCTTTCACAGCGCTTTGGATACAAATTTCTCAGTATTTTCAAAATTCAGTAGAGATGTTTCCGGTGGTAAAAAAACGTATTCCAAGAGTTCAAGAGCCACTCTGACACATCCCCGCCTGGTCTGTTGTTTTGAGCTCTGAGAGTTTTTTATTTTAACACGGGGTGTCATACCGGCTTTGTAAAATGCACATTAAAAACACTACTTGGAAACACTAGCCCTAACTGACATTTTGATTTCATATTGTTCTCAATACTTTCATACTGTTCTACAGCTCTAGGAAAAATGAATTTTTCAGTGTTTTTTACCAACTCATTTTTCCCCCGAAAAACGCCAACTCCTTTTGACGGGAAAAAAAATAAATGTTAACAGTGTCACACTGGCTCGGTTCTCAGCTGTTTGAACAACAAGTTTTCGCAGTGGACAAAATTGTGCTGTTCAGATATTTCAGTCTATTGGAATAATGTATTCCTAGTGTGTGAAGAAGCACATTTCTAAATATATTTCCCTAGTCTGGAGATGTAAATTCTCAGTGCTACACTCCAATTTGTCCAGTGATTGAAGCTCATTCATTGTGAATTCCCAATATTACTACACCCCTGACCCTAACCCCTGTCCCTAACCCTCTAATCCTAACCCTAACCTAGCCCTAACCTGTGCCTGAACCCTACCTAGCCTGAACCCTTATCCTAACCCTAACCCTAGCCCCAACCCAAATTCTCTAACCCTAACACACCAAAAACTAACCTCGATGACGTTTTCACTTTTCCAGCAGGTCCCTGGGCCAAATCATTATCACCTGGGGTCACTTGGGCCTGCCCACGTGGGCCCCTCCCCCTTGGTGACATCATCACTTCCGGATTAATGGCATAACCTACTATCTATCAAAAACGCCAACTCATTGTACCTGAAGTATGAATGTAACCAGTAGCAAACTCGGTTCTATCTCATTTGAACCACGATTTCCCACGTCATGAAACAATGCGTTACAGATATTAAAGGCCCTTTTTTGATGTATCCCCTAGTGTTTGAGGCACTTTTTAGATATTTAACCTAGGTTATCATTGTGAATTTCCCGAGTTGGAGTCTCCTTCTTCCAGAGCCTCAAGCTATACATTGTGAATTCCAATTTGGTTAAACAGCTTTTTTTACAAATATACCACCTCTTTAAACGTTATTACCACTTGAAAGTCTATCCTACCTTTCACAGCGCTTTGGATACAAATTCTCAGTTTTTCAAAATTCAGTAGAGATGTTCCCGTGGTAAAACGTATTCCAAGAGTTCAAGAGCCACTCTGACACACACACCCTGCTGGTCTGTTGTTTTGAGCTCTGAGAGTTTTTATTTTAACACGGGTGTCATACCGGCTTTGTAAATGCACATTAAAACACTACTTGGAACACTAGCCTAACTGACATTTTGATTTCATATTGATCTCAATACTTTCATACTGTTCTACAGCTCTGGGAAAATGAATTTTTCAGTGTTTCACCAACTCATTTTCCCGAAAACGCCAACTCCTTTTGACGGGAAAAATAAATGTTAACAGTGTCACACTCGGTTCTCAGCTCTTTGAACAAGATTTCGCAGTGTGACAAAATTGTGACGTTCAGATATTCAGTCTATTGGAATATGTATTCCTAGTGTGTGAAGCACATTACTAAATATTTCCCTAGTTTGGAGATGTAAATTCTCAGTGCTACACTCCAATTTGTCCAGTGATTGAAGCTCATTCATTGTGAATTCCCAATATTACTACACCCTGACCCTAACCCTGTGTCCCCTAATCCTCTAATCCTAACCCTAAACCTAGCCCTAACCTGAGCCTGAACCCTACCTAGTCCGAACTCTTATACTAACCCTAACACTAGCCCCAAGCCCAATTCTCTAACCCTGACACCAAAAACAAACCTCGATGACGTCATCACTCCTAGCAACTCCCTGGGCCCAATCATTATCACCTGGGATCACTAGGGCCTCCCTACGTGGCCCCTCTCCCTTAGTGACGTCATCACTTCCGGTTTAATGGCCTAACCAGCCTTCTATCAAAAACGACAACTCATTGTCCCTGAGTTATAAATGTAACCAGTAGCAAACTCGCGTCTATCTTCTTTGAACACAATTTCCCATGTCATGAAACAATGCGCTACAGATATTAAGGGCCTTTTTTTGATGTATCCCTAGTGTTTGAGGCACTTTTTAGATATTAACCTACGTTATCATTGTGAATTTCCCGAGTTGGAGTCTCGTTTCTTCCAGAGCCTCAAGCTCATTCATTGTGAATTCCAATTTGGTTAAACAGCGTTTTTTACAAATATACCAGCTCTTTAAAACGTTATTACCACTTGAAAGTCTATCCTACCTTTCACAGCGCTTTGGATACAAATTCTCAGTATTTCAAAATTCAGTAGAGATGTTCCGGTGGTAAAACGTATTCCAAGAGTTCAAGAGCCACTCTGACACACCCTGCTGGTCTGTTGTTTTGAGCTCTGAGAGTTTTTATTTTAACACGGATGTCATACTGTCATTGTAAATGCACATTAAAACACTACTTGGAACACTAGCCTAACTGACATTTTGATTTCATATTGTCCTCAATACTTTCATACTGTTCTACAGCTCTAGGAAAATGAATTTTTCAGTGTTTCAACAACTCATTTTCCCGAAAACGCGCCAACTCCTTTTTGACGGGAAAAATAAATGTTAACAGTGTCACACTCGGTTCTCAGCTGTTTGAACAAGTTTTCGCAGTGACAAAATTGTGCTGTTCAGATATTCAGTCTATTAGAATATGTATTCCTAGTGTGTGAAGCACATTTCTAAATATTTCCCAAGTCTGGAGATGTAAAATTCTCAGTGCTACACTCCAATTTGTCCAGTGATTGAAGCTCATTCATTGTGAATTCCCAATATTACTACACCCTGGACCCTAACCTAACCTGTCCCTAACCCTCTAATCCTAACCCTAACCTAGCCCTAACCTGTGCCTGAACCCTACCCTAGCCTGAACCCTTATCCTAACCCTAACCCTAGCCCCAACCAAATTCTCTAACCCCTAACACCACAAACTAACCTCGATGACGTTTTCATTTCCAGCAGGTCCCCTGGGCCAAATCATTATCACCTGGGGTCACTTGGGCCTGCCCACGTGGCCCATCCCCCTTGGTGACATCATCACTTCCGGATTAATGGCATAACCTACTATCTATCAAAAACGCCAAACTCATTGTACCTGAAGTATGAATGTAACCAGTAGCAAAACTCGGTTCTATCTCATTTGAACACGATTTCCACGTCATGAAACAATGCGTTACAGATATTAAGGGGCCTTTTTTGATGTATCCCTAGTGTTTGAGGCACTTTTTTAGATATTAACCTAGGTTATTACATTGTGAATTCCAATTTGGTTAAACAGCGTTTTTTTTACAAATATACCACCCTCTTTAAAACGTTATTACCTACTTGAAAGTCTATCCTACCTTTCACAGCGCTTTGGATACAAATTCTCAGTATTTCAAAATTCAGTAGAGAAGTTCCGGTGGTAAAACGTATTCCAAGATTTCAAGAGCCACTCTGACACACACCCTGCTGGTCTGTTGTTTTGAGCTCTGAGAGTTTTTATTTTAACAACGGGTGTCATACCGGCTTTGTAAATGCACGTTAAAACAACTATCTTGGAAACAATAGCATATCTGACATTTTGATTTCATATTGTTCTCCAATACTTTCATACTGTTCTACAGCAGCTCTAGGAAAAATGAACTATTTCAGTTGTTTCAGAAACACCAACATCATTTACCCCGAAAAAAACTCCCGAAAAAACAAAACGCCAACTCCTTTTGACGGGAAAA
>JAJQQW010001057.1:0-21894 GCA_025583905.1 Ia io | reverse complement strand
GGAATGGGTCCAAGGTTCTATAGTCCGGTCAAGGTAATTGCCAGGTTGCAGGCTTGATCCCAGTAGGGGCTGTGCAGGAGGCCAAGCCCAATCCAATGATCTCTCTTATCATTGATGTTTTAATCTCTCTCTTCCTCTCTCGAAATCAATATAATAATATATGTTTTTAAAAAAAAGGAAGAAAGAAACTGTGCGGAAGCTTTTTTTTAGAAGGTATTATGTTTTAATGGGCACAGACCAGAAGGATATAAGCATCTGAAATAGATACACAGTACAAGAGAAGAACCATTCAATGCATTGTAAGGGATTGTTTGTTTGAATTTTTCTTATATCATGGACTTTAGGGAAACTGATATTGTGAAATAATGTAATGTCGGGTGTGCTCCAAAGGAAGCACTACTCAAGGGTTTTTCTGGTGTCATTTATTGAAACGACAGAAGAGAGTAAAGGACATACATGTAGGGAGTTTGGAATTGTACATTAAGCCACATTTCTTTAAAATCTTGGTTTTTATTTCTAAGGGGAATTTCCTTTTTACTACAAAACAATAATTTCTATCAGTATTGTGTAAAGAGTAAGTTTAATTTTTACTAGCTTATAGTTACTTTAACTCTCTCTTCACACCACATTCTTTCAGTACGAGTGCTATTTAGGATTGTGTACCTTTTTATCCTCGTGACATCAGATGCTTCTGCTACTCTACCTCACATGCTTATAGGGAGTGTTTAGTATATTGCTTGAGAATCACCTGAAAACAACTAATACAGCTTTTTTTAGGAAAGCAGAATAAAAGCGAATCATTATAAATTAGCGGTATGCGATGGAACAATGGGACTGCCATGAGAATAAAGACCATGTGTTATAATACTTTCTCATCCACAGTGTTTGATACATAAGAGTTTCTCAATTATGTACATTTAATTGGGAAGATGAGTAACTGGCTTCTGCCATATTTTTTACAGAAGTTTTTCTATCTAACAGTGCTTTTGTCCCAGTGGCTCACTGACATTTTATGTAAAGTTCACTTTTAATGATAAGTCTAAACCTTACCTTCAACACACAGTTTCATAACTGTGTGAGTCCAGAATCATTCATACATGTTTTTTTTTTTTTTTTTGTTTCAACAAAATGTTAAACAGCAGGTTACATATTTGAAAATGAACACCTCTATTTACATTCATATAATATGACCATGCAATACATCATACTCTTAATGAACCGATCGCTGCCACCCAAGTTTTGCTGCACATCTTTATTTGCAATATAGTGATAATGTATAGTTCTTTAGAGTAAATTTCTGTGGAAATACAGAGTATTTCCATAAACCCACTGTCGGTTTTTCCACATTTACAGTTTATTAGTAATATCTTTGCAAAAAAAAAACCCAGCCTGTAATAACCTGTTTGAGGCACAATTGGGAATTGCAGGTGAACTGGCAGCGGCAGAGCTGTTCCTCACTTTATTGCAACATGCCTAAGCAGAGGATAACCATGCAGTGGGTGAAAATAAACTTACAAGTCATGAGCCAGGTTTTTTACAGATTAAAGACATCTAACTTCCTTCGCATAGCTGAGGAGTCTGTGGTAGCTTTTAGTCCATGTCAGGCAAATTCCTCCAACTCCAATAAGAATTGTACAGTCGCCTCGGTTACCCCATGGTTTTATATTCCACACCAGCACAATTACCGTTTTCATTAGTGACTCCCTCCATCCAGTTGAAGGGATGCCCCCTTAGATCCTATGTATTCCAACCACACATGGAACAGGGCCTTTTACCTGGTGTGACCTAGGATGTGTTTGCATTGCACCCCCGGCCTATGGCTGTGGGGGTCCTCCACACCTCTCGCGTAAGGCTGCTGTTTCACCAGCTCCTTGGCTCTACAGTGGGCTTTCCGCAACATGCACCCCGCACCAATCACGTGTACCCGGGGTTTCCCTTCCCCCCCTATCACAAGTTAATCCGCTCCTGCGGGATTTTCACCCTTATTTTAGAAGCATGACCCTGCCTCCACCTGCATGCCATTAATAATCTGCTTGTGCTTTCTTTTCTGTGGCAATGCCTCAACACTTCTAGGAAATCGTGGATCTAGGATCCGGGCGCCAAAGCTGTCAAGTCAAAGGTGGCAAGTCATGCTTATGTGCTGCCTCCCCCCCGGATAAATCACAAAGGAGAGTGGGCCCAGTTTGTGGTGTGCGTAGGGGACTCTCCTGGGCCCAGTTTTTGGCCTAGCCAGAGGAACAAATATCGGCCCTGTGTCCCTTCCTTCCCTTCTAGTGTTGCTGCTTACTTGTCTTCCAGCCCCCTTTCCCCCCCCGCCCCCACCCCAATCTGGGGGAAAAGGAGTAAAACGCAGTTGGTATGCCCCCCCCCATTAGTGCTTTAACAAAAAGTTGAGCCCCCACTGGGGGGGACCCCTCCAAGCCTAGGCTGACCCCATGTTCTACCACTAATCAAACCCAAAAACTCAAATAAAAAACTATGAAGATAGGGGTCCATTCTCCCTGTGGAAAAATTGAAATTGAAAGAAACAGGGGAAAAGCAAAACTTCCCGAGTTGTCTGTGTCCCCTGGGAAATTTTTTTAAAAAACGTATAAAACTGGACAAATTGCAGGAAGCAAAAGCAAAATAAATTCCAAAAATAGACAAAACTCCAGGAAGGGAGCGGGGGAAAAACTCCAGGGAGTTGAGAAAAAAGGTGGAGATGGGGGCAGGAAAGAAAGTCAGGGGGGGGGGAGCAGGGAGAATAGAGCGGGGATTATTTTGCCTTTTCCAGATTCTTTAAGCACGCGCGCTCGCGTTTAGTCCCTGTAAAATTAATTTTCAGGGTTTTCTCCAGGAAAAACAAGAAAAAAACAAAACCAATAAGGAAAGAATTATATTTAAATTTATTATGGGTTTTTTTCTTATTAAAAATCTGCCCCAATTTTTTTTTCCTTTATGTTTTTCTCTCTATTTGTTCAATTCCTCTCTTTTTCTTTTTCTAAAAAAATTTGTTCAATAAAATTCTATTACATCTTAAGGTCTATTTAACCTTAATAACCTTATAATAAATCTTAACCTTATTAACCTGATTTAACATATTTAATACCTTATACCTATACTTAAACACTATTAATTTAAATCTATTTCTTTTTTTCATTAATATTTTGTGGTGTATTATATATATATATTATTATATATCCTCATATAAATTGTATATATTTTATGTGGATTATTATATTAATAATATAACCAATATATTGAGAAATAATTAATATATTATTAATATCTATATATATTATGAAGAGAGGAGAGAGAGGGGACAGGGGAAGATTATGAGAATTGGTTTCACGAAAGATTTGTGGGAGTTTTTGGAGAAAAAAGTTCTTTTTTTTTGATCTGCGAGGTGAAAGGGGGGGGGGGGGGGGGGGGGGGACCTTAGGGGAAAGCTGGTGTTGTTAATTTCCAGGGTCCAAGTTTGAAGGGCCTGAGACCCAGGAACGAGGTGGTGAAGCTGGTCCAAGAGCAGCAGGCAATGATAAAGATGGGAAGATGTTCCAGGGGCTCAAGCCAGGGGCAGGACAGGGGGGAAGGGGGATTGATATCCTCCCTTCTTCCCCACTTTTTTTTGTTTTCTAGTCAGGGGCCTTTCCCAAGCAAAAAGTAGGAATTTGTTTTGCACACCCCACGTTGGGGGAGAAAGGGCTATCTACTTACTTTGGCCATTCCCAACTCATTCCACAAAAATGGCTTTTAATTCTCCAAACCAGAAAAAATGGGTTTATGGGTGACCCCCCAACCCTTACATTAGTGGTTTAATTTAGGGACATTTTCCTTGTTGGAGGGGGGGGGAAACCCCCCAGTAATGTTTTGGAAAAACCCCCCCCCCACATTTAAAACCAAAAACCACAGTCTACAATACTTGAGAATTTTTTCAATTTTAAAAACGTTTCCTTCCCTTGCGTTCAGGTGGGGGGGAAAAAAAAAAACAACCCCAAAAACCCCCTTCGTTATAATTAATGTTGGACTTGTTTGGCTTTATCAAAAAAAAAAAAAATTTAAGCTTTTTTTTGTTTAGAACCAAAAGTTTAAAATGGGGGGAATACTTTAAAAAAAAAAAAAAAAAAAAAACTCCCCACATTTTTCTTAACCATTTGACTTGTTAAACTTTTTTAAGTTTTTGTTTACCCACTCAGGCAAAAAATTTATTTGGGGAAGTGTTTATTTTTTTCAAATAACAAAAATGATTTTTTCCTCATTAGTCTTTATGTGTCTGGGCTACAAGGGGTTCCATTTTAAATAAGGTGGAGTGTATCATTAGGGGCCACTATTTATTAAGCCCAGGGGTGGTTTTTTTAAAACTTTTCAAGGCCTACAAAAAAATTGGGTGAAGAGATAGAAGTTAAAAAAAAATTTCTGTTTGTTTATTAATTTTTTGCCAGTATTTTTTGCTATTTTAAGAATTTAAAAAATTCAAAAAAAGGTTAGGGGGGAGTTTATTGGGGGCCCCAAAAAAGGATTTTTTTTTTTCAATGCCAAAAATACTACTTTAATTGTTTTGGGGAAAATTAAATTTTTTTAAAAGCCAGAGTTATAAAGTAAAAAGGGAGGACCTTCTATTTGGCGCCCCAAAACATTTAGACAAGGACATGGGGAAAAGAAAAAAAAATTTTAAAAAAAAATGTTCCCCATATTCAGAGGGCTGGTTTGTTTTTTGTTGTTATTATTATTTATTTCTTTTAAAGTGGGGGAACTTATTTAAAAAAAAACAGACTTTAAAAAAAAGCGGGGAGGTTTTTGGATATGGGGGTTGTGGCTGAAAAAGGTTTTTTCACCTTAAACGCTTCCTCTTATTGGGCCCCCTTCTATCCTTTACCACTCTTTTCAATCCATTAACTATTTGAGGGGGGGGGGGGAGGGGGGGGGGGGACTAATGGAAAAATTAAATTTTTTTGTCAATTAATTTATAATTAAAAATGTTGTTCTTCAGGACCCTAGGGGACCCCCCAGTTTTTGGGGAATTGGGAAAAGGAATCTGGGGGTCCATGAATCTGGGGAAAAAGGCAAAGGGCAGGCAGATTTAAAAAAAAACCCAAAGATCAAGGGGATTTCTAGGCTTTGCCCACCCCTTAATATCAGAATGGTTAATGTTAACTTGGTTAATAAAAAAAAGCCTTTTACAGCTTGGTACTTTTGACCAACTCTATAATTTTTAAAAAAGGTCTCTTTTCTTGCTTGTGAAAAAATTTCAACCAATTAAAAAATTTAACTAAAAAAGGCACTTTATTAAAAAAAAAAAAGGGGAAAAAAAAATTCACTTGAAACCCCAAAAATAATTAAAGTTATTTGCGCCCCTAGGGGAAAGCTTTTTACCCAAGAAGATTGAGGATTTTTAAAGTAAAATTGCCTTATCTTTACTCCCACCCCACAAAAAACTAAACAAAAAACAAAAACAAAAAGATTGTCTGGAGGATACTTTTCTTTACATAAAAGGGGGGTACCCCAAAAATTGCCAAGAAGTTTGGGGGGGAGGGGAAAAAACAATTTGGGAAGGAGTCCATTAATAAAAACAAAAACCATGATTTAAAATCAACTTTTAATTAAAATGGGGGGTTTGGGTGTTTGGGTTTGTTGGGACTAAGCTACTGATTTTTCCAAAATCAAAATTTAATTTTTCAGTAAATTCCATTCCAATGCATCAAATTAAAAATAATATTTACAATTCCAAACAAAAAATTGTTCTGTTGCAGTAAGGTTGCTTAGGGGGTTCAAAAGGACTATGGAAAAATTTTCTGGTTTGTGTTTTTTGTTTTTCAAAAAAACAAAAATTATTGTCTTGTGACAGTTGAAAAAAAAGAAAAAAAGGGAATAATCCTTTTAAAATTTCTTACAGTGGTTTTCTTTAAGGCTTCTCAGCTGCAGAATTTTGCTCAGAGGAAATTTACAAGGAATCTTATAGGTGAAAGTACATGTGGCGTAAGTCATTTTGGAAGGTCTCCCCCAAACACCACAGCTTCCATTGCCCATATGTTGTTCTAGGGAGCAACAGGAGTGAAGCCAGGAGATGCCGCATAGAGCACAAGTGTTTATTAAAACCATTAGTTTTATTGAAAACAAAGCACTTGTATAATTGGAAAAAAAATTTTAATCATATTCATTTCATACATTGCCAAATGTTGTGTTTGCACAATGAGATCTGTAGATATGTCCTGTTGATTATTGAGCTTCAGTGTGCATATAAAATAAGCAATACACAACTTAGAGTTCCGTTTCGCTCATGATTTAACATTAACTTCTAAAAATCTACCTCATGATATGAAATACATTTATGGCATAGGCTATTTTCATAATAACTAGAAATTGACCAAATGTTGTGTTGTTAGTATTTTGTTTTAAAAAACCCTTCATTTTACAAGACATTTTCTCTATTTTGGATAATTTGCCATATAAATGGCTGTATATCTAATAAAAATGTCCTTCTACCACACTGTATACATACAAAAAAATTCTTGGAATTGAAATATACCCTGTTGTTATAGGTACAAAATGTACATTTGAGTCAGGATTGTTTCAGAGACTATTCGACATCCGGTCGCTATTTAAAACTGGGAAACTGTCCTACACTCTTGATTGCTCCAACAAAACTGAATCGTGAGACTAGGGAATAGAGAGACTTCTACTTGCTATAGACCTCATGTTTCAAAAGAGAAAAAGAAATAGCACTTAAGTGAATTAAAACCACTTTATCAGTTTGAGAAAATAAAAAGATCTCATAAAACTGTTCCTTCCACTGACATCCAAAAAGTTTCAATTTAGGCAGAAAAAAAGACTCTCTCTCCAGGTGGTGATAGGCATCCTTCTGATTCCAGTCGCTTCAATAAGACATTGTGATCCCCATTTCCCAGAAATATCAGCAAACCAAGAAAAGAGGTTGAAATCACAATGATTACCATGCAAGTCCTCCTTATTTTTCCAAGCGCCTTCTTCGCTTATGGAACCCCATATTTTATGAATGAGACTGTTATCATGCCAAGGCAGGGGTCCTTTATGTCCTCTGATTTTCCTTGACATGTAACTGGTTCCATGCACTCAAAACTCAATACCAGTTTGGGGCATACCAAACATGCTCTGACTTAAACGCTCTGAGAATGCATGCTTAATGCCGTTAATAGACAGGATAGCGCTCTTCTGTCTCATGCTGTTGGTGTATGTAATCTTTCCAGTGGTTCAAGGTCAATGGATCTAATGAAAAGGACTAGAGATGTTTTCCACCTTCTCTCAGAGGCATGCTGTAGGATTTTTGTGTTATCCACTGGACAAAAGTGCCTAATAAATGTCCACCTTAGACCAGCTTGCTAAAGGAGGTGATGGCGAAAGTTGTTGATCACCATTAATTTAACTTTTGCAAGGAAAATGACATAAGTCCTCCGAAACTCTTATGATATAGGACTCCATTAAGGTTTCTACTCAGGAAGCAGCTATACCTCCGACAGAACAGAGATAGAGTTAATCTGATGGGGCAATGTTTAAAATAAACAAATTGAATGGATGAGTGGGCATTCTGATAACCCCATCAAATTATTAGTCAAGTTATTGATTTTTATTGAAGGCGATTTCCTCCATATACTTTTGTAGCTGTTTGTCAACTATTGAGCCTAATCAATAGAAATAACAGGCATCAGCCTGGTGTACTCAATGTCAACAGCAATTTTTCTTTTATTTGAGTCTCTCTTCCTTTATGATTAGAATGCCCAAATTATAAAACCTATCCTAGAATGAGTTAAGCCTTTAAAATTTTTTTTCCCGCTCATAAAAGCTTCATATATATGTAGCAAATGGCCACTGAAAATAATTAGAAGAAATTAAAACGAGTAACAAAAAGAATCTGGGATTGGATGGAATAAAACAGTACAATAAGAGTAGTTTTGTGATAGTGTGAAGGGTATCCAAAACACAAAGTAAGGACTAGCATTGATAAAAGATCAAGTAAAAAATATGCAAAAAAAAAAAATTGATTTAGGGAGGGGGGGGAGGGGGGGGGGAATGGATGCATATAGAGAGGGTTTACAATGTGTGCATTTACATGACCAAAATAAATAAAAATAAGCACACAATGTATTTCAATTATGTTGATGCAACCCCGGGCCCACGGCGGCGCGTTGGCGCGCGCACCAACCAACACAACAGGAAGCTTTAAAGTTAGCAAATGAGAGTTGTCTAAAATTAAAATGTTTCATCTTCTTTAACCAGAAATCGGGTGGGCTTCGGGAAAGGTAAAAAGGAAGTGGGGCATGGTTTCTGACTCCCACCAGTCCAAGGGGGGAAAAATCTTTTGATTTTTTTGGGGGAACTCTTTACCAGGGCAAGAATAAGTTATCTTGTTGGGGATTTTCTTAGCTTTTCTCAATTTCCCACAATTAGCTGTTAATATGAGAATGATTTAATTATTATTTAGGGTAAAAAACAGGTAAGGTGCCAGAAACAATCAAATGTCCTCCATTGTTCAGAGGGCTTTAAGTAGATATAGTAATTGATTTCCACACACATAATATTTCAAAGTTTTCAGAAGATATCGGTTGTATCGTTTTTGAATTCTTTCCATCTTTTGGGCTTTTGGGCTTTTTGTTAATACATAGCTTCCAAGTTTTTTTGTTTACTTAATACTCTATCCAGTTGGGGCATAAGGAAAAAGGGTGGAAAACATGGGAAATCCTTCGATGTTGAAGGGTTTTCTGTGTGGCCAGGAACCTGGAAGAGTACCCACATTCATTTTTTTGCCTCCAGTAGGGTAGGCTATTTTCTTGAAAACTTGGAATGGGTGAGGGCTGGGGGACAAAATTGGTGGGCTAGGTAAAGGTTGTTTAGGGGGGGAGGGGCGGGAGGATGAGGGTGGAAGGGCCAGGGTCAATTTATTCAAGGGGTAATGGCTTGTTTCCTTTCATTTTTTGTTTCGAAAACATTCAACAATAATTTTAATAGATAGGAATATGGGGTCCTAAATATTTCACATATAATCAATTTTCTTTCACATTATCTTCCACCCCATTTCCCCTAATATTAAATGCCTTCCATAAGTATGAGGGAAATTTGTCATTACTATTAATTTATTTTGGTTTTTTATATTTTAGATCGCTGTTTTTGTAAAACCCTGGGGGGGTGGAAAGCAACAGCAAAAAGGTGGTCTAATTTTTTCATTAATAACATTAAAAACAACAAAGATTGATGATCCTGTTCAGGATATTTTTAAATTAAAAAACATTTTGAGGGAAAGCAGGGAAGGGCTTATTTGTTACCAAAAAATAACTACACTGACCTTCTTCACCATCATTTTGGAAAATAAAAAATTTTAACATTTCTCTTCGAGTTGTTAATTATTTATGCCATTTTTTTAATTTTCTTCTTAAATCAACATTGTTTTCTAGTGCCACGCAATCTCCAGGCAAGGTTTCTTTAATTTGGTTTTATTTGTTCATTGTGCCTTGGGATGGGCAAAAAACCATGACCAATCAATAAAGGGGGCTGCTTTCAGGAGCTATATTTTAATTATTTACAACCTTGGGTTTCATTTTTTTAATCCAAAAAAAATATAAATGCTGGTTTTTTTTTCAATGGGCATTTCATATTCACATTTGTAAGGTTGCCAAAGCTCTGTGGGAAAGCATTATTTAACAACTAAAATTTCAAATAAAAGGTTTACCAAAATAGTGATTAAGGGAAGTTCCAAAAGAACCCAGGGATAAAATTTTTTCTGTTTGAATAGGTTTTTTTCTTTCGAGGGGATAAAAACCAAGATGGGGGCGGGGGGCATTTTAGATAGGTTAAATTCAAACCTTATTTATTTGACTTGACTTCTTCACTACCCAACCCATCAAAAAAACCCCATTATTTCAAATAACCTCAACACTAAAAACATCAGGACAACTTTACCCACCCTGAAAATAAAAAATAACCCACTGGAAAAAGGGCTGGAGGGCTAGAAGGGAGGGGGTCAAAGATTCCCCAACAAATGAAGTAAGAGGGTGAAGAAAAGCACAAGTGGAGGGGTACACCGGTAAAAGATGGTGGCCAGAAGGCGCAGGGGAAAGTGCTATGCCCACCTGGGGGAAATGTGCAGCTTTCTTTAAAAACCGGTTAAGGGGGGGAGGGATTACAAAGGCTCACACACCTTGGCTCTGATATATAAACTACCCAGTTTTTCCATTTGGGCGAGGGGGGGACTTTGGGGGCGAAACCCCAGGGCCCTCATTATTATGGGGGAGTTGATATCTGGGACTGTGTCTGGCAATTTCAGGGAAACCAAGGAAATTGCAAGGGCGGGCGGGCTGCTTACTCTTTAGGGGAGGGGGTTTCTTCTGCATCGATCCCATTGTTTCCTTTGCACGGGGCGCCAGGGCTCGGAGAAAAAAAAACCCCAGGGTGGGGGTCTTTCTGCAGTTTTATTTTCAGGGGGCTGTCATTTGGCTGTTTTGACTGCTCTGCCCTGGTTGTTTTCCCAGGGAGGGGGGGGGGTTGACCATGCCCCACCCCAATTTACAATCCCCAACCCAAGCTGTTGCGCATGGGGCTTTTGGGCATATGGGAATGGCCTTTTTCTTTCACCCTAAAAGGGGCAAAAAACTTTGGCAGCTGGGGGTCATAGTAGAAACCAAAAACCCCGAGATTCCAAACTAAGGAAGGGGCCCCATACCTGGGACCAAAGATGCAAGGCAGGCACCCCTTGCTTTTTTCAACAGGCTGGGGGGGCCTCACGTCTGGGGCCTCCAAATCACCCAATACCAAAGGAGAAATAAGGAAATCTGAAAGAAGGGGGGTCTTCTGTAAGCTACTGGCCTGGAGGGGCAAAAAGCCCCAGGGATAAAACAGGTGGGGCGTGATCCTTGCACCTCCTTGGTGATCCCAAGAGCCCAGTGATTTCATGGGGAGTTGAAGATCATTAAACTGTGGAATTTTTACAATTCTTTTCAAACATCTATTTTAAAAGACAACACACTCAAGGGGGCCCAGGACTCACGTTGGAGCACCCAAAAAAAGGCCCTGGGCTGAAGCAGGTCCTTGGGCCCTCATAAGGGGTGTCTCCTGTGAAAAACAGATGCTTCAGTGTATAGGAACACCCACAAAAGGGATGTCCACCCACCAGCCATGTCTTGGGCCTGGAAGGTTTTTAATTACTCCCAGTGGTTTACTTAAACAGCTATTTCAAGGGGGTTTTTAATCTTACATAACAAAGACTGTGGCCAAAATAACAGGGCCCACCCAAAGGGGATGGGGTGGCAAAGATCGAAGAGTTCCCCTCAGGTAGGGGGGGGCGACTTGGGTTTTTTAGGCTGGAAGGACCCCACATGGGGGACCCTTTAAGGGACAACCAAAAACCACCACCAGGCCACCCTCTTTCAACCCTCAAAGGGGGGGACTTTTTAGCAAACATTTTTTACCCAGTACATTGGAATTTTAAATTACAGGGAAAAAACAAGGGCAAAGCCAAAATGCGGAAGTACAAAGAAACAAGTCAACAATGGGGAAGTAAGATAAATGGATGCAAATTCAAAAATTATGGGATATAGAGTCATAAAAAACCCATGGTTATAAGGAAAGTTTGTACTCAAGAAAATCCCCTTCTAAAAAAAAATACTCCGAGACTTCTAAATTTAAAACAGTGAACGAGGCATCCCCTATGAAAAAGGACTCAAATTCAGGATAAAATAAAAAGCATCAACACTGAACTGAAAATAAAAAGGAATATTTCTTTACCCCAGGAGTATCCAAAAAAACCGGTCCAAAGGCCCAGGGGGGGGAATTAGAGGTTCACGCCAAGAATCAAGTCAAAGTTTTGCGGATCGAAAGGGAAGAAGCAAAAAACAAACCCACAAGACCAGGCCGAAAAAGGCAAAAAGAAAAAAGAATGCAAAACGCCGGTGAAGGGATAGGGCGTAGGAAAACCTTCTCGGGTGCGGGGCAACTTCCCAAAGTGTATGGCCAAACATTCTTGAATTATGGGGGGTTGCAAGAAAGCGGTAAACAGGAGGAGGAGCAAAACGCCTCCAAGCCGCCGAAAAACCGGTATTTGCGGCAAAAAGTGCGAAAAATTTTTATTGGACAGAAAACTTTTCCCGAGTACCTGGTTTGAAAAAAACGGAAATTTAAGATTTTACAAGTTCCCAATGGAAGGTATGGGGCCCCAGGAAAGAAACAAAAACCCCCCAAAAAAACAACTTGAGGGCAATCTTAAAGGGGAGGGAGGCGTGGGACGCACAGCACCAACGCGCCGCCCCCCTCATAAATTAAAATTGTGCCAAGGGGCCAATAGGGACAAAGAGACCTGGAAATCTTTAAAAGGGGCAGCAAGAGGGAAAAAAAAATTAACCAAGTTAATCTTACAAGGAGAGGCAACCCATCGGATTGTCAGCTGGATTTCTCAAAAACCTCGGCCGGGTCCCTTATGTAGCATGGGCCAGAAGGCCCCAGTGGCATAAGCCGCTAGGAAATATTGCTCCCAAAAGTTGATTTGAATTAGCAAGGAATACTAACAAACCAAAGATTACTTTGACCCCAGCACCCCAATGCTATCATTATATTTTTCCCAAGGTGAAATTTGAGGAGGAAGATAGGAATAAAAAAAGAGGCTCCACAGATTAAGAAAAAAAACCTAAAGGTGGAATTCAATCCACCACCAAGAAAAAAAAAAACCCAGTATTCATTTATTAGAAAAATGCATGAAAGGGTATATTCTCTAAGGAGGGTGGAGGACCGAGCTGAGAAAAATAGGTATAGATAAATAAATTTAATAGAACAACAAAAAGTGGACTTCGTAGACAATTAACATTTATCTAAAATCAACAAGTGGAACTCAAAAAATGTGTACCAAGTGAATAAAAAAAAAAATCATCTGTGTGAAAGAAAACACAGGTATTGGGTCCCCCCCGGCGTTGATTGTGCGATAGTATTCCCCCCGCAGGCAACAGTGAGACAAAAGATTCCCGTACCTGACCAAATTCCTGGGGGGTCTTACAGTCCCGTGGGGGGGTGCGGGAAGAGATTGGGGGATATTGGGAAAGGGTATGAAGAAAAAAAACAAAATAGGGGTATATGTTGTCCACATTTCCCCCGAGGGGAAAGAGGGGGGGCGGGGCGAGGGGGGTTAATGAAGACCGGAAACAATATACTTGAGGGTGGGGGTGGGGGGGGCTTTAAAACAGGTGATATTATTCCTATTAAAGACCACAAACTAGTGGCCCCCAACCCCGTGTATGAAAGAGGCGGGCCACAACACATTTCTGGAAAGCAGAATAAATGTCCCCCGAGTGGAATAAAAAAGCCAATTTGGGGGTCTGTCATCAGTGGGAGGGCCCAGCGGGGGATGGTAGCTCAATTGATGAGTCCCACCGGTCCACTTTGGCCACAGTAATCCCATTGTGAGATTTAACAGCACCAGTTGAATTCTTAGGTCAGGGAAAAACTGATGCCCGAGTGTCTAGATAGGATTACCCCCCAAGCAGGGGGGTTGGGGGGTTGCATTGTTATGATGTGCTATTCTCATTGATCTCTCCCTGAGTTGGGTTGGAAAAAATTGCTAGTGGGAGATTTATCCTGAAAAAGGAGAACCATCTCCCCTCTAGTTAACCTCAATAAAAGGCGTAGGGGCTTAAAAAATGGAGAAATTAAAAATATCACACCTTTTTTCCACCACACAACGCATTTGGAGTGGACCACTAACTTACACAACCACAACACCCCAGGTTCTCAGCAATAGGCCCCCTTTAGCCCAAATCCCAAGAGGATGCTCCCTGGGGGACCACTGGGGGAGGGACCTTTCCCCGAGCTTATTGAATCCAACTTAAAGCAAAGGGGCCCCCTTATAAAGTTGGGGTTCCCCCGAGTATTTTTTGGATCAGTTGGAGATAAAAAGAGGCACTGGATATCCTGTTGATGGAGGTGCTATTAGGGTATGAGGAAAGGCTAGTATTTTTCCCTGGCCCACAGGGATGGTTGACATTTTTTTCAAAGTCCCCCCCAGAAAGGGAGTATGTGGGGCAAAACCAGTGACCCCAAAATTATATAACCTCATCCCACCAGAAAATCTTGGGAAATGGAAAGGAAATCTGGATTTAAGTTCTACCCAGTTCCCAGAGTGCTATTTTTTATAGGATTGAGCCCATTGGGAATAGGTTATTTGAGATTCATGTAATTAAACTTGGGAGTCTGGCCTTCAAAAAAAACAATGACTAGTAGGAACCCCAAACAGGAAGAAGATCAACTTAATAAACTATAACAAGGGGCTACCAAGGAATTGGGGAGGGGTTGGGGAGAGATCCTTACTGGGTAGAATAAGGTGTAGGAAAAGAGGGAAATATCAGGGGCAGATGAATATCCCACCTGGGGATGGGGGTTCCCTAATTGCAACTACAATTGTAAATTATAGTTTTTTTTATTTTTATTTAGAGGTACAACTGCAATATGTTTGTTTAAGGGTTATTTTTTGGAATTCTTATATAATTCGTTATTCAATTTTCCAGGAAGAGAAAGTGGAGTTTTATATTAAAAGTATTAATGAATAGAAAAACTCATTCAAACATGGGGGGGGAAGACCAGCCATTTGATTTTCTCGTAAATCTTGCCTTCCCTGTACACCAAAATGTTATTCAAATTTGGGAGGCCCCATGCAACCCCAGCCCCAATATATACAAAAACTGTGACCCCATGACCTGGAAGTATAAACCACCCAGGAAATCCCCTTTTCAATGCACCACCTGCTTTGGCCTGAACCACGCAGCCCTAGGTCCAAAGGAAGCCCAAAAAAACCATTTTAGAAGCCAAGAAAACCCTGGATTTTATTCCCCCCCTACTGAGTGTATCCGGGCTTTCCTGTTGAATCAGGTTCCCTTTCCCAAGCAGGCAGCCCAAGGATCCATCTTCTGGGAAGGGAAGTTCTGGTGTTTGTAATTTAGAAATGAAAAAGATTAAAGCAAAAAGAAAAATTAGATTATATCTTTTTCAATATTTTAACGAAAATTACTGTTTGAACAAAAAAACGGGGGAGACCATCAGAGAATAGAAAAGGTTTTTTCTTTTGATTTTTCCCTTCCTTTTTACACTTTTACATGATAGCTTCATTGTTCCCCCCCCCCCCTTTTTTTTAATGGGGCATTTTAAAGAAACGGCCTAAGAACAAAAAATCACCTCCCTACAGTATAAATATGAAAGAACATATTGTTCCCACTAATCTGGATGGGGCAATTAAAAAGAGTTCTAAATAAAAGTCAAATTGATGACCTCTGCCATTTGTCCCAATAATATTATTGCTTTTCCATCAATGGCTTTTTTGGGTTTACTTGGGGATTTTTATTGGTGTCCAAGAATGGGATGAGCCCCCCCTCTATATAAAAGGTTGTAAGCATATAGTGCAAAATTGAACCCCATAAAAATCCAACCACACCAATAATGGATTGCCCACTCCAAATGTTCCTAGGGAAAAAAACATTAATCAAACCTCTGGGGGCACTGATTACTTTAAAAAAAAAAACTGGGGTATCTCAATTTAAACAAGGATTAACTTTATTGGGAGGGGCCCAAAAATTATCTCCCAATTGGGAAGATTAAAATCAGGCCTGCACTATTTATATCTGGGGGGGATGTCTAAGAAAAAAAATATGCCTGCAGGGAGGCAGTTGGGAGGGGACCCAGGCCCGCAAGGAGGGAAAGAGTTTGGGGGGCGATCCACGCCTGGGCCTCAGGGAGAGAGGCAGTTATTAGGGGTGTGACCCAGGCCGTCAGTGCAGGAAGGGAATGGGTTTGGTGGGTTTAACCGGTGCCCCCCTGCAGGGAAATAGGGCAAAGTTGTGTGGGGGGAAAAACCCCAGGCTTGGTGGCCCGCAGGGGGAAGAGACAATTTAGGGGTGGAAACCATAGGGCCCTGCCAGGTTTTTTTTTTTTTGTTTGAAATTTCAATAAACAAAATTTAATATTCTTTTTTTTAAGATGCCTGGGGCCAAACAGTGCCCCCGAGTGCCAGGGAACGATTAAAAAGGCAATCTGTTTTTTTTTTTTTTTTCAGGGGAGTATGGTTAAATATTTTGGGGATCCCGGCCCCCACCCCGCCCCCCTGTGGCCATTTTTAAGGCCGGTAAACCACAGGGGCCCAATCAGTATTATTTAATATTTTTTTTTAACTCAAGTTATATTGGTAGCAGCCAGTTCCCCCCCCCTCGGGAATATATTACTTCTTTTTTATTTTATTCCGAACAGCCCATTTAAGTTTAGGGCCCGATCCTGGTATACGGGGACCCTAAAATTTTTAATTTTATTTCGGACATTATTTATTTGAGGGGTCCCCCCCCCCAAGATTTATTACTTTTTAAACAAAAGTAAAAAAAATGGAAAAAAAAAAAAAAAAAAAACAAAAACACCCCCTTAAAAAAATAGAATTTTTGTTTATCGTTTCAACCCCGTGTGGGACCCGGCCTCCATGTGGGTATAACATAAAAAATAATCCTAAAAAAGCGCCACGCCCTGGGCAGGTGGTATGCCCCTACCCAGGCAAAATACGGAAAATAGCGGGATTTCCACCAAGGTTTCCATTCCCTGCCCAAGGGCACTACCCTGAGTTATGTTAAAGGTTTCCACCCCTGTGCCCCTCCATAATAATTTAAATATTTGTAAATTAATTTAAAATGAAAAATACACCAGGTTAGAATGGGTTGTTCCCCCCGCCCCCCCCCCCCCCACCACTATAAAATCTACAAATATTTGGAATGGGTTTATTTCAAAATAAAAAAAAAAAAAAAAAAAAATATCCCAATAAAATTCTCTCTTAAAAAATAAATGATAAAAATAAATTAAAAAAATAAAATAATAAATAATATAAAAATAATAAAAAATAAATCAAATAAATAAAAAATAAAAAATATAAATATAAAAAAATTATAGTCCAATAGAGAAATTAAAACCAAGGTGAATACAGTTATTTTGCCAAGCAAAAGACCTTCAAGTCCAAATCAGAGTTGGGAGGCCCCCCCATCATGGAGGCAATGGGGACAGGGGGCCTCATTTTGTTTTTTTCCTCGATGTGGGAAACCCAAGTGATTGACAGGCCAGCCTTGCTTCCCAGTTAGGGACATCACAAGTATCCCTCCTAGAAAAAGGGGGCGGCAGTGGCAAAGCACAGGGGAGTCCCCCCCCTCCCTAGAAAAAAGGAATATATCCCTTTAATTGCAGGAAAAGGGCTAGAAAATCACCCCCCCTAATGGGCAAACAAAACAGTTTTGGGACTATTTTACCAAGAATCAACTATATTCAAAAAAGAATAAAAGAGGTTTTTAAAGTTTAATATAAAAGAACCTGAGAAAAATGGTAGAAACGATAACTAAAGTTAATATTCGCCAATAAGACCCAAAGATAAAATATATTTTTTTAAAATAAATGAAAAATAAAATAGATCATCAAGTTGATCCAAATTATTTTTTTATACTTTGGAGGGAATTTTTGGAATTTTGTTTGAATTTCTTACAATGAAATAATCAAAGACCATATGGGAAAAATTTTTTGGTCCATCCATTGTTATATTGGGTGGGGTTCCCCCCCCCCCCCTTACCCTTTGTGGTTCTGATAAATGGGTTTTAAAAATGTAAATTATTAAATTATATAATATACTTATATAATGATATAAAAAATCCCAAAGTTAGTGATATTAATAAATAATTTTTAGTCCCTAATTCTTTTTCAATTTTCAACAAAAAAAAAAAACATCCACTCCAAGTCCCCTTGGGATAAAAATTTTTCCAAGAAAATCAAAGAGTTTGCCACGCTTCGTCACCAGAAAGGAAAATAAAAATTCAAATCTGGAAAAGAAAAAGATTTCTTGAGATGTGAGAGGAGCAAAATAGAAGAAGAAGGGGAAGTAAAGCCATCCAGTTTAAAGAAAGGAATTTAGTTTTAGTTGTTTTTTTTATCCAGAGGAGAGGAATTCCCCAACCTTGGAATTTTTTCAATGGGTGGAAGGAAGTTTTGTGCCTCAAGCTGGCTTATAAGGATCTGAATGGAAGTGAGTTTTGTCAGGAAAATAAGTATGTAGCCTCTTTTTTTTAAACAATCCATAATTAAAAGTTAGATTAAAGTTAAAATTACAATTAAATATCAAATAGGGAAAACCAAAGGGTAAACCTATAACTTTGAAAAGGCTCACCACCTTTTTTCCCTAAATTACTTTGCTCAATTCCTAAATTGCGCTTAATGTGATAATAAAATTTATTTATTATCACAATTTACTATTTTTTAACAAAAAACTGTGTCCTAAAATGGAGTGGGAAAGTAAAAATAAAATGGAGGGTGGGGCTGCTGCCACAATCTATGTCCGGAAAACGGGCTACTTAAGAAATGACATCAACAATTGTATCTTGTGATGGGTTGCAAGGGTTTAATGAAAAACAAAAGGAAATTTGGCAAGGTAATCCACGACAAAGCGAGAGATTTTATATCTCCTGAGAGTGCTGGGTTTGTTTATCATCAATTTTATCCACAATTAAGTTTTTCAACATCCCCTAATTTAAAATAAAGAAAATAGATTTTTATTTAAGGAAATTCCTTTTTTGGAAATAAGGGAAAAAAATAATGTTTACAAAGCAAACACAGTGGCATCATAGAAGTTCAATGTTTTTGTTGGCTTGTTTTTTTGGTTGTTTTCATTTAAAGAAATAATTTCTAGTTTTAATATAAGGGAGAATATTAAATTGGAAGAAGCAAAGGAAGAAGTGAGGGAAAAAGGTAGTGGGACAATTGTAATATAGTCCCCACATAGAAAGGGTACAATGTGGATCCTCAATGAGACAATGAATAGGAATGAAACAGAAAAATAAGACCAAATTATGTTTTGTCATAACTTGAAGAAGAAGGGAAAGGAATCAAGCCAATGCCTGTAAATATTTCTGGGCTTGCGAACAATGGTGTGCCCCTTGAATTGGGTATCCAATTTTACTAATACCCATACAAGCCTAGAGGAAGAAAGGAAAAAAAAAATATAGAGCTGAATGACCAATAAGTGGGGAGAAAAAATAAGTGCCATTGTGCAACAATGTTTATAATTTCTGAGATTGTTCCGTAAATACTAAACTTACTTACCCCAGCCTGGTGGCTCGCAAGTGGAGTGCCATTTTCCCCAGGGAGTTAAGGGGAACTTTTGAATGCAATTGAGAAGCCAAAGGGGACTACAAACGTGAAACACCCAGTGGAACAGAGGGTGGGACCAAAAAAAGCGTAAAAAAGTTCTAAACGAGTGGGTGTCACCCTTTAGGAATAGCTGACATATCACGACTAGAACACATCCCCGCTTTTTCTTCTCTTGACATTTACAAGTGAAAAGCATTCTTACCAGGTTTTTTATTTTTTTCCTGTGGAACCAAAATAAAACAAGATCTTAAGTGGTCATGACCCCCTGTTTTTTTATTTTTGATGGGCCCTTTAGCCATACCTAGGTTTCCACTTCTCTTCTTTTACCAATTCTAGTTTGTTTCAGAAAATACCTCAGGAAAGGTAAGATGAATATTTTCCCGTAGTGAGGGAGCACATAGGATGCAAAGAGAAGGATAATTTCCCCAGGTGAATTCAATTGAACAAAATCCAATGAAGGGTAGATGTATAAACAACATGAAAAACAATAAACCACATTGATAACAAATTCTTTTGTAGAAGAAATCCCAGTCAGGGTTCCTATAATCATGTTCCATCTATAATTTGACTCCCTTGATTCGCTAATTGTTCTTTAACCAGTCTCCTACCTTGTCCCAATTCCCGATGTGGACTTAAAATATACAAACAAGAATGGCCCCAGTGGCACGAATTTCCATGCAATGAGTGGGGAGGCACCTTGGGCCCCTGACCTGCAATAGGGGCCTGCAATTGGGGCTGCCGGGAGGTTTGGCTGGTGAGTTGCACTGACCCCACCCAGGGAGCAAGGTCCATGCCGTTTTGAGGTTGTCCCACCCCCCTAATAATCAGGAACGACCCTCATAGCGAATCCCTTTCCCAACTGGTTCGTTCAGATCCGTTCAGGGGGTTTTCCTAAAAGGCTTTTTTTACTATAGAAAAGATCAGCAAGTCATTAGGACCCCAAATTTTTCCTAGCATAAGACATTCCTGCCAAGAAGTCAGTAATAAGTCAAGCCATGCAACGACAGAACTTTCCAAACATATAAGGAAAGATTATAATGGTAAAAAAAAAAATATATTCATGGATTATTCTTATATTTGAAAATCCCATTGAAGAATCCAATTTTTTTAACTTATGTTAATGTCCCCACAGATACAAAAATGTCCAAGATGATTAATTATCGAAAACAAGAAACCAAAGCCTACTACCTATAACCAGGAGCCCAGTGGGTTGTGGGCGATCAAGTCCCCATATAGAAAAAATGAACATCAGCTGATGAACAATCAGTCCCTATTTGAAAAAAGCAAAATTCCAGATATCATCCATCTTTGACAAATAGTAAAAACCATTAAAGGAAAAAAGAATCTAAATCAATCCTGCACATAAACCCAAACCCTTGTTTTTTTGGTTTTTGAATTTCTAAAGGTTTTATTTTTAAATAGTCTAAGTTTGTGGGTAAAAAAATAAAACCTCCCCCCAAAAACAAATTGAGATTTGGCCCTTAACTCAATTTGGCCAAATCATTTATACATAAATTGGAAAATGTGGATAATGTACAACCAAAGACTAATTCCCTTAGTAATTTAAGCCAAGAAAACAGAACTAAGCCCAAATTCTCCTAATGCAATCTAAATCTGCCCTATTTTATTGAATAGTTTTTTAGAATATCCTCCAAGCCTATTTTTTTTAACAAGTAATTGGTTTTTATATGCTAGCATTCTCTATGCTTTTGAATTTGTAGCAAATCTTTCCCTGCATTTTACTTAGTGAATGTACCCTGCCTCCTATAGCTTGTTCCTTACTATTGAAAATGATACTCATTCATTTACACTTCTTTTTTGTCCCATTAACTTATTTGGAAGTTCAGAGATGTACCCAATAAGCCCCAGATAGCCCATGAATTAATTAAAGATTTCTATCATTTTGGAAAATCACCCATAAATCTCTTTAGGTTATCAATATATATTAACCCAGAAAAAAATAAGATAGATAAAAAAGACACTCCAAAGACTCACAGTTTCAACGTGACAGGACCTAGATTTTGCCAAAGGAGGAACACAAGAAAAAATTAAATTATTTTGGTGGGAGGCTATGAAGAAAGATTGAAATTGTTCCTGCTTAATAAAATGGAAAGGCCAATTATTTCCCCTAAGCTTCCAGAACTTTCCACAATCATTAAAAAAAATTATGGTCCAAGTAGAACCTTGCTAAGTACCTGCCAAGCATGGAAAAAACTTTAAATGGACATGCCACTCCCCCATTGGTTGGCAAGATCCTGCTCTTTTTTCAATCTCTATCAGTGTGGTGGGGTTTTTAGGAAAGACCTGACCATTTTAACGTCTGGTAAAATCCTTATAATGTTTTCTTTGTGGGGAAAAGGAGGGGTAATAAAACCTTCCACATTCTAAAGAAAATATTAGAAATGTAAATTTAGTAGAAACAGAACCCATAAACTTTGAGAGTTCCTGTAGTAAAAACTCGTGAAAAAAAAAAAAGCATCAATACTAAACTCTAACATTGAATTTTTATAAAAGTTCTATAAGATCAGGTACTGGACCACTAGATAACTATAAAAATAAAAAAATAATTTACAAAATTATAAAAAATCTCTATATATCTGATTATACAAGAAACTGAAAAATGAAATGTTTATCCCTCAAGAATCATCCATACCAGGAATCAAGAAAGTGTAAAAAATCAATGTATTCCCAAAGAACAATTCTCCTTCCTCCCCAAGAAGAGGAATCCATAAGGCCAATAGACATGAAAAAGAAATGCTC
>JAJQQW010000367.1:0-26201 GCA_025583905.1 Ia io | reverse complement strand
CGGGTGGCGGAGCGGGTCCCAATAAAAAAAAAAACTCTTGTGCCAACCCCAGTGACCGGCCTTCCACAGGATCCTCGTTTCTTCTTGGGGCACGGGTGCGCGCGTCTTTGCCCGAAGGGGTCCTCCCCATGGGGGCCCCTCGAGGAGCCAGCTAGCCCGGCTTGGGCCCCTCCCAAGGGCGGGGTTGTCCGTGCGGGAGGGCGGGCTCCCACATCCCCGCGCTCCAAGTTCCCTGTCCAGTCTACCTCTGCGCTACCCCTCCCTCCCCGCCCCATCCCTCATTTCCTTCATAGCTGTTCCTAGCTCCGGCGTCTGGTTAAGTTAGAATGGGATTTGGAACTAGCCCCTCCTACCCCCTTGGGAGTTGGTGTTAAGTCCCTGGTTAAGGTTAATTTCAGGGGCCATGTTGGCTTGGTACTTGGGCCCCTGGAGTATACAATCTTCCCACTTTCCCGTCGGGCCTTATCAACCCTTATATGTGCCAAAAGTGAGCCTCGGACGCGGTTAGGTTAAAGGCCCTCGGGTCCCACAGGGCCCTGGGGACTCAATAAAAAACCCATGGTTCAGTTCAAAAAGAGGCATAAAGGGCCCTTGGGATTATGGGCTTGGAGGGGGGGGCACAAACTCATGATTGGGACTGTCTGTGGAAGGCGCAGGGGGGCTGGTTTTCAGGCCCCTGGTCCCCTTGGAGGCAAAAGTTTTTTTTCCTCTCTCTCCGGGGGGCCCCCCCTTTCCCCACATTTTTGTTGAACAAAAAAGTGGAAGTGATGTTCTCCCAGGGCTGGTCTGAGGAAAGGGAGCCTGCCACTGGCTGATTCCCCCGGGCTGTGTACCAGCGGACATCCCCCCGTCGTTTGGGGCCCAACCATAGTTCTTCTCAGGCTGTGGTCCCTTTCAAGGCAATTAGATGGGTCTTGCACCCTGGGGTGGACACAGTTGGGGGAGGGGGCAAGGCCAAGCTGTGAAGACCTTCCCCTGGGGTTCCAAAAGGGTTTTTCGGGTTGTACCATTTTTAATTCCCCCGAGAGGCAAAGGCGGGCTTTGTGGGCCTCCCAGGGGGCTTGTTTGTCGGAAAGTGGACAGGCCTTCTGGGCCTTGAGGACCTCTCCCCCAACTCAAATTTTAGACAAGTGGTCTGGCTGGGAGCTGGGGGCTGGGGGATTGGGGTTTCCCTCAGAGCTTCCCTTGTCTTTCCACAAACATTTCCCCTTCCTGCCATAAGCCCTTCACTGGGTCCCCCAATACATAAACCGCCGTCGCCCTGTCTCCCAACATGATCCCAGGGGAATGCTGGGGCCTGAGCTAACTCCCTCCCTCAAAACTGGGCCAAATTCTCTTCCTCAACCTCCTCTGGGAACTTCTGCAAGGCAAACCCCACCTTCTCTCCCTAATTTCCCAGTCCCCTGCGGGGGACCATGAGCTGGGGAGGGTGGGAACCTCGTTGCCGGAGGGGCTTCTCAAGTGGAGGAGGAGGGGGGGGAAACCCCACTTGCTTGAGGGAGGGCAGGGGCCCAAACAAAACCCCTTTCTCTCCACCCTTCTCCCCTCCGTCTCTTGGTCCCACCCCCTTTCCTAGTTTTGGGCCAGTGTGGGGTTGGTGGTCTTAGGGACGGGCCTGGTTTCTGGGAAACGGCCACACTTCCGGGTGCCATGTCTGGGAAGGAGTAAGGCTGGTTGATAGGGGAAAATTTTGTAGGTTTGGTCAACTGGCCTATGGGCCAGGCCTCCTGAGCCAGGGACTGAGGGCATGTAGGGTGGCACCCTAGGCTTGAAACAAGGGCTCATACTACCTGGGATTTCTCACATTTGCAAGACCAAGGGACGAGTGGATCCGGGGGGCAGGTTGTTCTCCCCGGCCGCCCTTCTGAAAAATAACTAGTATTTTTTTCACCTGGTTGGGGGCGTTGAAGGCTTGAGCCTGGCTTTTCCAGGACTACATTGTACTCCCCCCCCACCTCCCAGGAACTGCCCACAATTTCCTGGTGGAGGGGGGCCCTCTTGGCTTCTCCCCAAGGGGCCCTTCCCACCACCACGTTGGTTTTTCAACATGTCCGCAAATCGGTTACAAGGTGAATGAGGGGGCCAGGGGGCTGCTGGGGCCTGTTGTGGGGGGACGGGGGGAGAGCCCCTTCTGGATGGGGAAAGGGGATCTAGTGGGTAGGGGGGAGGGTGTGTTCCAGTCCCCCTGTGTCGAATAGGGCCCTGTCTTTGGCCAGGGGGGGGCCAGTGGGGGAGTAGGGTGTTCCTGGTTTGCCCAAGTAGGCAGGTGGGAGGGAGCAAGAGGAAAGCTTCTGAGGGCTGATAGGTGGATATGGAGGAATGGGTTCTCTGGGCCTCTTGTGTTTCCCCAAAATTCTGGGGGGGAGAGGGGGAGAAAAAAGGTGGGATTGTTCAGGGCCTGTCCATTTCCCCAGGGGGCCATATTCTTCAAGGGGGGGACAGCTCCCTGTGGTAGGGGGACCACCAGGTTTCAGGTCCAACAGGGGGTCTTTTTTCCTCAAGGGTTTGGTTTTGGAAGCCCCAGGAAGGCCTTGTGCGTTTGTTCCCCCCAGGGGGCAACCATGGGTAGGGATTTTTGAATAAACATGGGGGTGGGGCGGTGGGGATATTTTCCTGGCTACGGGGCCAATCAGGGGGGGGGGACCCCACCCAGGTCTGTTCATTTCTCAACCTGTTGTTCTTCTCAAGGCAGGGTCTTGCAGGGGGGCCAGGGAGTTTCCAACCAGCCTGGGGACATGAGGGGGGGGGGGGACTCCCCAGGGCCCCCAGGAAACTCCTTGTCTTCTGGGTGGGGGTGGGGTAGGGGGGAGGAGACTTATTCCCGTACCCAGGGCCCTCCTTCCCTCGGACTTCTAAACCTGGGCTCCTGGCCTCCCAGGGGTGTCTGAAAAAAAAACTGCCTCTAACCTTTCATTAACGCTTTCCCCACAAGAAGGCAAAGGACCCAGCTCCAAGAACCCCAGTCAAATAAAAAGCCATTTTTCGGTTGGGGGGATACTTAGTTATCGGGACTCCCTGGGGTGGGCTTGGGGGGGGGGGGACTTGCGAGGCAGGGGGAAAAAAACAAAAAACCTTCGGGGTGGTGGTTTTTTGGTTCAAACCTCTTCATTACAACACGCGGTGACCCAACACAAAGCTCACACACTGGGCCACAAATTCCCGCAGCAAGGGGGCCCTGGGGCTGAGGTAATGGTGTGGACTTTATTAGAGGGGCTTTAATACGATTGCGGCAGACCCCCACCAAATTGGGAAGGGGGGGACCCTGAGGGGCCCTGGGGAAAGGGGGAGGGGAAGGGGGGTCAAGTGGGGGACTTGGGGGGGCCAAAACCCTTCTCATTAGCATTCCTAAAAAAAAAGCCCCTCTCCAATTTGCTGCTCTGGGTGGCCCCACATAGAGGGGGTTGCCAGGGAAAGGGATCTTGAGGTTGGAGGCATTTGGAATGTGGGGAGGGGCCCTCTCTCTCCTGCCGAACATAAGAGTTCCTATTTCTACAACGGGAGGATTGAAAATCTGTTGTGCGAGCAGGAGGCTGGCAGAGGAGGTGCCCAAGGGGGGCCAGGATGCTGTTAGGCTGTTTGTGGTTGGGGATCGGCTCTTTCCCTTCCTGGGGTAGGACAATGGGCAGCTGGGGTCGGAAGGGGGGGGGGGAGGGGGGATCTGTGGGTCATAGCCCATTGCGGCCAAGAGGTGGTTGGTGGGAGGATGAATTGGGGCATAAGGGGGATGTGGGGGAGAGGGGGGGCCTGGGAGGGCTTGGGCTGGCTTGGCCCGGCTGAGATACGCAAAGAGGGGAAAAAAGTGGGGCCCATAGTCAGGTTTCAGGGAGTTGGAATGGGGGCCCCCTGGCGTCCAGCCCCAAAAATCAGTTCACCTTTGCTATTTTCAAAGTTATTCCCTGTTCATCACCGTTTGCTTGGATGTCGCTGTGTTCATGAGGGGGTTGCTGAGGGGGGGTGGCTGATAGCTTTTGTGGGGTGGACAGGGGACCTGGGGAGATGGGAGTTAGGAGGGTTTTCCAGGTAAACTAGGGCAATTAAGGGCTTAAGGGGGCTCAATGATGTTGGGGGATTTATGAACTGGTGCCCGGAGGGGGCTGGGGTTCTCACCCAGGGTTGCCCTCTAGCCGATTTGTAGTGCCCCAGTGGGGGAAAAGGTTAGAAGTTGGGTTGACAAAGAGGGACGGGGGGGACCCAGAGATTCCCCCAATCCCAGGCCAGGGTCAGCCCGTAGAAATAGGAGGTGCTGAAGTAGGGGGAGGGGAAAACTCCTGTTTTGCACAAAAAGATGGAGACTAACCCACGACTCTCCTCGGCCGATAGCCCCGAATTCCTCCCTTGCCCTCCCCTGATACCTTCGTTTCCTCATTTTCTTTTTCTGCCCCCACCTTTGGTCTGTGGACATAGGGGAGGAGGTTTTCAACAGGGGGCCTCCTGGGAAGGAAAAGGACTAAGGGGGAAGGAAGTAAACCTTGAAGCAGGAAGGGTAGGTGCGTTCTTGGAACACAAGGCTTCTTCTTCCCTCAGGTTGGAACCCTTCCCAGCGTTGAGGGAAGGGATGCGGCGTTTTTTTGGTCTATGGTTTTTCCCGGTGTGTGCCTGGTTGTGCCACCCCAACAAAGCCCCACTAGGTCTGGATTCTGTGCTGGGAGAAGGTTTGTCAGAGCATCAATTACAAAACCCAAAGCTCTTTGGTTCCCTCCAGGGATCGGGGGCATAGGGAGCCACCCACTGGGGAGCTTCAAGAGTGAAACGAGCTCAGTGGACATGTGCCCTGGAATTCCATGGCGGCTTGAAAGGACTTATAGGGATACAGTCAAAGGGACTTCGGGGGCCTTCCCATCTGAAGTTGGCACCCCACACCTTGTGCAAAGTCGTTTGTGGGGGGAAATAACAGGGAATCGGGAAGGGGGGGGGAGGGCCCATGAGTGAAAGGGCTCTTTCCTCCGGGTTATTCCCCATGGGGGCTCTGGTGGTCTCTCCCAGCCCCCCATATGGGGGGGCCGTCATTGAAAGCAGTTGGGAGTGCGGGAGTGCCAACTGTGCAGGGCCTCCGAAACTGTGGGGCTCTTTGGGGCCAATGGGATTCCACTCATTATATGCGGCAGTGCTCAGGGGGGTGCTGTGGTGGTGGGTGGACTTCTCTGACGGCTAAAAAGTGTTTCAGGGTAATCTTCACTTCGGGGGGGGTTTTTTTATGTGGGGTTTTTGGGGGAGGCTTCCAGGGGGGTAGGCAAAGTGGGGCTCAACAACTCTCTTGGCAAAAACCCACCGTGTTCCCACTTCCTTCTCTTTCAGTGGGTGCATACCTTTCAAGGAAAAGCTGGTTGAAGACACATTGTGACCGGGGACCTCCCTTTTCTCAGGAGGGGGGTAAAGTTGACTCACCGACAATATTTTTTCTACTCTTAAAGGATTACGACAATTCTGTTGCTTTTTAGTATCGGAAGGGGCAGGTGACTAGGTGGGTACACTATTCAATGTTTCTCCCCTTTGTTTTATGCCCTGTGAGCAAAAAATAGCGGGAGGGGGGGTCCCAGGTTCTTGGTAGTAGGGTAGGGTCCACAGGGCGGTGGGTCATTGGTGGGGTCGGGGGGTTGGGGGGTTGTGTCAAAGTTTTGGGGGGTCGCGAAGGGGGGAAGTTAAACAACTGGATAACGTTGACCTAGATAAAGGAAAATCGACAATTTTTTCTCAGAGGGGGAGGCCTACCCCACGTTGTTCCTCTTACAATAAGTGGAGGGGAATGGCTTTCTCTGCCACAAGGCTAACCTTGGGTGCTGGGTGGTGGGGGGATTGGCACCCAGCTCAAGTGGTAATGGGGAAATTGGGGGTGGGGAAATGGGAAGAGGCTCCCCATTTTCTAAGGCAGGAAGGGCAGAGGGGCGGGGAAATAGGCTATTAGCCAGCTCCTTTGTGGGCCATGGGCCCACTGCTGGGGAACCATATTCCCAACCTTCTCTCATGTGGGAGGGGACTTACAACTGAAGGTGGCGGTTTTTTTCCACACGGGGTCCTATATTTCACCTAACACATCCCACGGTTTTAAATCTCACACCCATTGCCCCTGGGTACCACTTCCCTTATCTCCCCTAACTTCTTTCACATAACTAACATTAACTTAGCCCACAAACATACCTGATAAACTCTTTTCCCCATTTGGTGGCATTTTTTATTATTTCCCCATACCCTTAGGATTGAGGACTTACTGGGATACTTTTCATAACTGGCTTCAAGTTCACAAAATTTTTCTGGTTAGTTTCCATAATTTTTCTGTGGGACTTCCTTCCTTATCATTCTCCAGGACCCATTCAGGGGAAATCCCGAGGTCTACCTGCGGGAAAACCCACCTGGAAATTATTCCACTCTCTGTTTGTGCCATACTCCCCTGGACCTCAGGGTGCCTATCGTTTTCCTCCAACAGTGTATCCCCCAACAAAGTTGGCTTTCTCTGTTTTTATTGTTTTCATTTTACAGGGAAAATCTGCTGTTTTTATATCACCAGTTTGGGCTTCCAAGTTGATAAGGAATAGCATTTTTGCTTTGGGTCTTCCTATTCTAGAGTGGCTGAAAGTTGACTACTCTGGGATATGAAGGTCTTAGTAACTTATTTGGTTGAAATTGACAGCATGTTAGGGGGCTAGAGCCAAACGGGGGTTATGGTGAGGGGGGGGTACTATCTTCCTTGTTTGCCTGTTAGTAACCAAATCGAAATGGCAGCCTTACCGCTAAGTTTTTCCGGGGGGTTATGGGTACCTCAGTTGTGGTTGAATTTTTCAAACCTACAGTATGTTATAACTAGGTGGTAAATCTCCCACGGTTTCATTCACCTGATTTCTTTCAATTGGTTCAGGGCACATAAATTGCCCCACCATTATTACCAGGGTGTGTTTTCAGATTCCTTCCAAGTTGCCAAGTTATTGGGGTGGTCTTTTTGTAATTGGAGGGCCAGCCCTTTTCAATTTGTTCTCTTCCTCTTGTTCCTGTTGATGTTTCTATGCTCTTTCTCCCTTTTTCCCATTTTATCCTCTCTGGGAAAAATCAAGTTATGGAAGAGAAAATATTATATTTTTCTAAAATTGCGGCTTTAAAAATGCGACAGCCATTGCTGGGTCGTGGCTTTTTGTCAACCTTTCTCTGAGGGCCTGGTGTTTTGCCCCCCCCCACCTGCCTTTGGATTCCAGGGGGCATGTTTAAATTCCTGTGGATTGTTTAGCCAATAAATTAAACCAGGGGTTTCCTTTTGGGATATGTAAACTGCTGTCCATAAACCCCAATGCCCTCACCCATTATGTTTAGGCCTAATAGCTGCTTTAAGGGGGGGGGCTTCCACTAGGGAGATACTGCTCCCAAGGGCCACCATTAGGCCCAATTTCTCAAACAAAATTTTTTGACCTTCCTCTCTCAGGCCAGTGGGGTTCTTCCTCTAAAAAACCTGGTGGGGACTCGGGGAGGGACTTATTTGCTTCACCAAAACTTCCTACCACTTTTTTACTGTTTGGTCCCTTGGACAGGGGTGGGGTGGGCCTGTACTTGTAGCCAAGGAAGTCTGGATTCAATTTTAAAGTGGGGGCCCAAGCCCCAGCGTGGGTTTGCAAGAGGGGCACGGAGGCACATGGGGGGGGGGCTGCCAAGCCTTCCAAGGCTTCCCTATGCCTGGAAAGAATTTTCTTGTTTTCTTCCCCACCCTTTTTTCTTTGAAAACCCATCCCCATTTTTGCCAAAAGGGCCCCCATTCTAACATCCTTTACCCACCTCCCAGGATGGGAAGGGTGGGTTGTCCTGTAGGGGTACCACTTAATTACCTTGGGGACAAGCCATTATTACCAGATGTGGGGCAGGCCTCTTGGTGGTGGGCTTCCCTTTATTTTTCAATAAACCCCCACACAGGGGTCTAGGATCGTTTAAGGGGGTATTTTGATTAATTAAGTTTTAAAGTATATATATGTTAGATTTGAAAAAAATGCCATTGGTTACATCACAGTAAATTTCTATCCCAATTTCACCATTTTTCTTTCATCCATGTCTGTATGGAAAGCCCCAACAAATTTTTCTCCTTCAGTCGGGTTCTCATTGTGTAAGGAATTATCAAACTTTAAACAATTATTGAGGACTAGGAAAAACCATTCTAAATAAGTTTGGCTTTCCATTTTGACCAGCCTAAATAGGGGTTATTTACCATTTCCCAGTTTTCACCTCTTAAATTTTCTTATTTTACATCAAAAACATCTTTAAAACTGTGCATTTTTTTTTATTTTTTTTCTAAATATTTTTATTTGTTACTTAAGTTGGGTGGCCACAAAATTTAATTGCATTACAGAATAATATATTTATTTTGGGGTGTGTTTTTTTATTATTGTTTAGCTTATGGTTCAGGGTTTTTTGTTGGGCCATTATTCTCTTTAAATTTTATTCCTTGGGGGTTTTCCTGGGTATGTTGTTATAAAATAGTGTTCTTTCCTTTTTGTTTAACATCGTGGGTAAGGGGGGGCAGGTGGGGGTCCACACCTAAAAACCCAACCTCTATAAACATTGTCTTTTGCCCACTGTGTTTCTTTAATATTAAAGCTTATTTCTTGGATTTGTTCCATTCAAATTAATAATACATGGTGGGACACTATATAAATTCTGGGTTCTCTTTTTAAGGGGAATTTCCCTCCCCTTTCTTTCATTTCAATGCTTTAATTGAATTTATCCAACAAAATGGCCCTAATGTAGGATCTGCTTTTTTAATGGTTGTGATATTGTTTAGGGGCTTGTTTTTATCTTCCAGTAACTTTTTTCTTGGGGCTTATTTTTTCCCGGTCACACACTCTTGGAGTTATTTGAAGTTTATTCGTGGATTTGCTCAAAAGGTCTCATTGAAGGCCTAGCAAAATACCATAAGGCCTGTTGACCCCATCACCTTCTGGGTGTGGGGGGGGCCTGGTGGGGGGGTACACAGGGATTTAAATCGTAAAAACACCAATAAAATTCTGATAATACATCCGGGATCCTTTACCTCTTTTTGCTTAACTCGCCTTACTTTTAATCTTGGTGAAACAATCCCTAAGCTTTTCAGCCACCCACAACCCCATAGGGTTCCAGTAGCAAGTGCAAAATACAAACAGGTCCCTTTGTGGGTGTCCAAGTTCTCTTCTGAATATGAGGGCTCTTTTTTCTGGGGAGGGTTTGTGAAATTGGAAGCTTCCGATTTTATCCTTAGCTCTGCAAAAAGGCCTTAGGACAAAAAAAACAGTGGGGACTTAAAACCTCCCCAGAAATGCACATATATCCCCCACAGGGGAAAAATTCTTTTTTACTGTCTGCTTTCACGGGGTATTAAGATGGAGGGGGGGGAGGAGTTATGTACTTTGGGTTAGGGTGTCAGCCCCCACTGTTTGTTTCCATTGCCTGAGGCTGGCTTGAGCCCTTGAGTATATGGGGGGGGTGGGGGACCCATCCTTTTCATTTGAAAGGGGGGGGACCCCATTTTCTAATTTGAGGGTTTGTTTGAGTTGAAGGACTCATTAGCCTTGGCTCCCATTTTATTTTTTTTACATGATAATTTTAAATGTGAAAAAGGTCAAACTATATGGTTCCTGCTTCAAAGTAATATATTTACAAAAACTGAAGGAGGGTGTAACATCTTTTGGGAGTGTATTTATTTTTGAAGCCTAAATTTTTTGTTCTGTGGGAGGGATTCACAACCCCACTTAACCAAAAATCATTCTCTAATGTTATAAAACTTGCCCCAGGGGCCCCCCGCACGAGGGGGGGGCTAGGACCCACCCCAACCGGTGAAGGCTAGATAACCCCAAAAAATTTTGGCCTCCTAAGGAACCCCCCCCACAGTATTAACAAACCCATATGCTGAAGCTGCCTTTTTTCCCCACACCACACAGTTTAAACCAAAAATTGTTCTTTAACTGTTGGGCCCTAAAGCCGATTTGGGGCTCCAGTTGGAATAAGGTGTGGGGCATCGGGCGCCAGGCCAGGGTGGTTTTTTGGGTTCCCCAGGGTTTCTTATTTTTCCAAGTATCATGAGGTGCATGTAACCCTTTGGTCTGTTGGCCATGTATTCCCCCAGTTGGAATGTGTGTTACTGGGAGGGCAGTTTTTTGATTAATTGTTTACCCCTCTCATTTGTTGGCTCTTTAAAATAACTCTCTTATATCTTTCTCCCTTTCCCTCTCGCTGTAATAAATATCAATTATCAATTCTAATTCAATAATGTTTTTTTGTTAATATAAGTTTACCGGATTTATAAGGTGTTTTGTGGTAAAAACAAAAAAAAAAAGGCCCAGTCACTTCCACAACCACCAATTCAGTGGGGGAAATCCTATTGGAATACGGTCCTTGGATTTTATGCAGCTTCTCCCAATTATCCTCTACTGTGAGAGGCCTTTAATTTGCAACCAATTCAAAAACAATGCCTTTATTTTTTCAGCATTTCCACTTTTAATCAATATCCGGTTTCCAATTGCTGGCGCTCTTAGTATACACTTATCTAATTTTAAAATACCATCCTTCTCCTTTCCAATGTTTTCCCCCCAGGAAATTTCTTGGGGTTCCTCTGCTCCCCCAACTGGAAGGGTCTCTCTTTAGTTTCCGGGGATTTACTTATTTTTTTTGGATGGGTTTGGTTCCACGCTTTCTATTTACTTCTGCTCACCATTTCCTGGGGAACCACTCTTTAGTTACCTATTTTTTACCAGGCTATTTTTTCCAACACTTCAACACACAAACTGGGTGTGTCTCTGTAGCTTGAGGCCTCTCTTTTTGGTTGTATTATCCCTGGGTCCAGGATCCACAATACTGGGCTCAACCCCTATTCACCCAGGGAAGGGGCAATAAACTGTAGAGGGCCTCAAGGGAAGGGACTTGTGTGTTTCCCTATTGTATGATAATTTATACCATCCCCCCATCCCATCCCACAAAAACCCCTTCTTCCACTTCCACGTTCATCCAAAAAACCATTCTCCCTTTTTTTTCATTTCCTGTAAAACCCTTTTTCTGGAGGGGGTCAGTGTTGGTTTGGAGGTTCAAAAAAGGGAATGGGTCAAACCCTTACGATCAAGGTTGGATGGGGGCCTTTTCTTCCCAGCAATTCTGGGAAAAAAAATACACCCTTCCACCCCACTTTATTAATTTTGGGGGAAGGGGCGAATGCCTCACCCACAAACAAACTTTACCCTGGCAGAGTTGTTCCAATGGTTTCACAAAACAACATTGGAAGTTTGAAAAAAGCCTTTATTTGGTGTAGCTATAACTACAGGGCACCCAAATGGCACACAAGTGAATTTTTTTCCTCTCCTGAAAAAACAGCAATGCCGTGGGTGTTCACTTATTTCAAAAAACCCGGGTTGCTTCCAAGCTTCTGACACAGGGTTCATGGGGTCTCCCATTGGCCCCCTGGCTGGGGGCTGGCCCACTCAGCTCCAAGTTTCCCAGCTGGGGCTTGGGGGGGCCGAAAACCCAAATGGTTTAGGTGATTGGGGGCATGCATTTTCATGGGAAAGACCCACCAGCCCTCTCTGCCTTTTTGCTGGCAAGGGAAAAGCTTACTGGGCTCACAAAATTCCCTTCCCCCAAAAACTAAAAACTTTTGCAATCATTTTCAAAAGGGTTGGGTGGCGGCTTTGTTGTCGAAAACCTTGGGTTGTGGATTATACAAAATTTGTCCCCTCTTGGTTTTTTCATGACAGGCAGAAAAAAAATGGGATTAACATTTTCTAATTTTTTTTAAAGGTTAAAAATGATAGTTATAACTTTTATTTTTAATATTATGTGGGGGGGGGGGGGAAACCCTTCAAATGGGAATCCAAATGGGGGGTCTGGGGTTTTCCTCTTCTAAATTAGATTCAGGGCTTTTCTAAAAAATAAGTGTAAGGGCCTAAACCCAACAGATTTATTGATGGGATTGGCCATTTTATGTTGCCTTTTATTAGTATGGTAAGTGGTTTTCGTGTTTGGTTCCCATAATACAAACTGTGGCAGCATTCCCCTCTTAGAAAAACACTTGACTATTTAATTTCTTTGCAAAATTATACTTTTTACCTTGACACTTGGTTAAAACATAAGATCTTCACCCAAAATAAAAAGGGGATTTTTCAGTGGATTTTGGCTTCATTTTAATTAATATTAACTTTATTCCATTTGTTTTTCTTAAAATTTTTAACTCACCCGGAATGGGGAATATTTTTTCCATTTTCTTTTTTTTTAGGGGGGAAGAGTTGGGGGAGAGGAGTTGGGGGGGGGGGGGGGAGGAGAGGGGAGGGAGAGAGGTGAGGGAGGTAGAGAGTAAAGAAAGGAATACATCAATCGTGTGTGGAGAGTAGGAGGATGAGATGGGCCAATGGGCTGGTTGCTCTAAAATTGCTGGTCGCCCTCTGGGCCACGGCATTGGTTTCACAAAACCCTATTTTTAATTATTTAGTAAAATTGCAGGCCCAAAGGGAACAAGCACACCTTCTTCCACTTTGGTTTTTACCAAGGGTTTTTGGAGATGGTTAACTCTTTTTCCAGGTTTTGAAGGTTTCATTAAACTCCTCAAAAAACTTTCAAATTAAATCTGCTTCAGCTAGATTTTCAAGGGAACAATTGTTAAGCTATGATTTATAAAAATTGTTTACTCACTTTGGCCTTCTTCAACTATAATGTTTTTATGCACCAAAAAAGGTTTTTTTGTTTTTTTCTGTTTAACCCAATTTTAAAATATTTAGGCAGCCAATCAATTGATTTCCTCTTCATTTCATTTGATGTTTTTCTATCTCTCTTTTTCCCTTTTTTTCTCTGAAAAAAAAATCCATATAAAAAAAGTAAAAAAGTGTGTTCTAAAACTAATAAATTAAATAAAAAATAAATTTAAAAATAAAAATAAAATATGTTTTTTATTAAATTTTTAGAGAAGAGGGATAAAAAAAAAGGGAGGGAGGGGTATGACATAGAAACCATTGGATGAGGAGGGAGAAAAAACATTCATCTATAGATTTGCCCGCTGCCACCCACTTTTCGCCCAACTGGGGAATTGAGCCTGTTAGCCTGGGGCAGGTGCCTGGGATAGGGAACTTTCAAAAAAAACCCAGTGGAACCTACCCTTGGTTTTCCCTGCCATGGGGGGTTTGACCCCCCACTTTCAAAACCCGTCCTGACGCCAGGCCCCACCCTTTGCTGGAGCCCAACCATCATGGGCCCCTCAACATTTCATAATTCACCCTGGTGCATGAATTCAAATAGTAGGTTTGCCTGGAGAAAAAATGCGTCTCCCTTCTGAAAATTAAAAAATGCCCCGCTTAGTTTTCTCGGTAAACACAGGTTTAACCCTAGCTGAAAAATTGGACGCTTTGGGTCAGGAGGCAATGAAAAAATTTCGTTGTGAGTGTGTTGGAAAAAAAAAAAAGTATGGCCATGCCCCCCAAGCTGGGAGGCCCCGGGATCAGGCAAAAAGGTACAATGTAAGGAACCTTTTCAGGAAAGAACTTGCAGGGATCAAATAAGGGGGCCATTTATACCACTTGTAACCCTGGGAGGAAGGGGAAGGGGCATTGGGAAAATGGAGACCAAAAATGGAGTGTGGGTTTGTTTCAGGGGGAAAAGTATTTTCAATTGGACGGGAGGTGTGAAGCTAGAGAAACAGGGAAATTTTTTTTCTTCTCATTGCAATTAAAAAATAATGGGGGAACAAATGAATTGACCCTAAGCTGGTTTGGGGGCTTCCAGTGGCTCCCGCTTGCTCCACTACCAAACCTTCTTCCCCTCCGTTGCCTCCCCCGGGAGGTGGGCCAGCGCCCTGGCACTGGAGGAAAACTTCTTTCCGGAGGGAAGGGAGGCGCCGAGGAGGAAGGGCAGTTTTGGCCGGAGTGCGATGGGGGGCCCCTTGCGCCCACCTCCCCGCCTAACCAACTGGCACCAGGCTCATGAGCAGAAAACCCCTGTTGGGGTGTGCCGGGCTTAGCCCCACAGCCCACGAGAAGGGAAGGGAGCCTTATTCTTGGGGCACGGGAAAAATCGTTCGCTGCGGCTTTTCTGGCTATTTTTGCTCTTAAGTTTTTATATTATGATTTATAAAACCTTTTTAAATGATAAAAAATGCCCAAAAATATATGGAGTCTTAAGGGGACTCTAAGGTTCTGGTTTTTTTCAGTTACAAGGCGCCAAACTTTAATATACCTCAACCAACAAAAAACTTAGGGTGGGTAAACCATCCCAAACCCTTTCATTTATGCCTCATGGATTCTATGGGTCACAGGAATTTTGGAACTTAAAAGTGCACAGAAAGGTGGGCTTGGTCTATGCGGTCTGTGGTGGGCCTGGGGCATCCTCAGGGCTGGAAGAGGGGTTCCCCCAGGGTCGGGTTGTTGGAATTCAATTTGTTTCAACCATTTTGAAAAACTCCTTTCTTGGTGCTTGATGCTGATAGGTACCTTTTGGGGGACCCTCAGGGCTAGATGGCTTGCGATTAAAAACACGTACACATGGCCTTTTCCTTGTGGGCTTTGCTTGGGGAACTTCCTCACCCACAAGCCTGGTAACAAGTTCCAAGGTTAAGTGATTCTCTCAAAGGGAAAATGGGACGTGGAAAGTTTTGCCACCCGTTTCTTTAAAGTTCTATGGGTTTGGAAATTGGGCACCAAGGCCATCATTTACCCCCAACATTTTTTACCTAATTAAGCCCATTCATTGGAAAGGCCAATATTCAAAGGGGAGGGCGGGACCAAGGGGAAAAAACCCCTACCTATTCTCATAGGGGAGAGTGGTAAAGGGATTTGGGGGAGGGCCCCCATGTGGTATAAAAAAACAACCCACAGATTCAATGGTGGTTAGGCTCAATCCACTATAGTGGGCTGGTTGGGCTGTATACCATAATCTCCACAATTTATAAAGAGCTTTCAAGTTTCTCTCATTGTTCTTGTGAAGTGTACCCATCAAGTTGGTTTGGTATTTTAAAATTTAACTTTGGGGGGAATCTTTCCCCTCCTGGGGATTCCTTAGGTGACCTTTCTCTATCATTTTTCAATTCTGGTTTTTTCCCACTCTTGGTTTCCCAGGTTCCCATAAAAAAACGGGGCTCCTTTTTCCTTGGAGGCTTTGTTTCTCCAAACTGAAATAAAACAAACTGGGGCTTCTAAAGATTCTCTGGAAAGTGTCCATAACTTACCCCCACCCCCGCAAGTTTAACTGGTAGGCTGTCTTTCCTAAAAGGGATTTCACAATACCATTTTTCCTGCTTCTTGTTCTGGGAGGGAGGGGAGTAGGGGGAGAGGGAAAGGGGAAGGGATGGAAAGGAAAATGGGGGGTTGGCTGCAGTGACCCCTAGAAATTTCACAGAAGGGTTATGGCTCCTTTGCGAGACCCACTTTAGTTTGAATTTGGCGGTTTTCAGGGCCTGGGGAGGACCCCACAGTGAGAAAACTTGGATATTAATAAAAGGCAAGATGCCCCGGGACAAGGGAAAAGAAAACTGGAAAATCAATTATTTCTAAAAGGCGGGTACTGGGGGGCCCAACTGAGGGCATGGGCTCAGTGGTTGTGCATCAACTATGGAAACATGGGAGGTTCCACAGGTTCGCAATTTCCTGGTAAGAGCCACATGGGCCCAAAGGGGGTTAAGCAATAAAAAAAAAAAAGGCGGCGGAGGGGACTGGAAAAGGGTTCCTTAAAACCAAGAAGAAAAAAATGTGGCCCAAAAAGTTAGAAAGTTGACCAGTGTTCTTTCATATATATATGATTGGGCTTGGTCAGAGGGGAAAGAGGGGAGGGGAAGGACCAAGGGGTGGGGCAAAGAACAAAAAAAACAAGTCCCAGAGTTTCAAGGGGAGGAGGGCCAATTTCCAAAGGTTTCTTTTATGGCAGTTTAGTGAGATGATGGCTTGCAATTGGAAAAAAAGAGATAGGATTCCAGAGGATATATTTGGGAGGAATGGGGCACTTGACAGGGAATCTTAAATGAGAAACTTACCTGGGGGTAGGCTAAGGGGACAAAGGAAGAAAAAGGTGGTATGTCAAAGGGCTTGGGAGTTTAAGGCGGTTGGATCCATTTTAGGGAATAACTTTTCTAAGTTTTGTCTCCTTATCTCTTCAGATATTGAGGAGTTTATTTAAAAATTTCAAATATTAAACAGGTATTTTGGGAATTGATGGGGACCAATGGAAATTACCCCTGGAAAGAAACCCGTAGGGGAAAGGATATGCCAAAGGATATTCTGTGGGGGTGGGCCTGGGCGCCCCTGGCCTCAGTGTAGAATTGGGATAGGAAAGGGCACACCTTCCATCCGATTCAGGATTGCTTACTTAACCCTTTTCCTCTTCAAGGGCCTAAACTGTTTCAGGTAAGATTTAAAAACCCTAGGTCAAAAGGGGGCAGGGAGGCAGTCTCTCCCCTAACTTCTCTGTGGCCCCCAACCACCAGGTTCTCTTCAGTTATAACTAAGCAAATATTAGTTTCCGTAGGAGGGAGCCCTGTATTATTTACTAGTAAGCACCTGGGGGTGTGTTGCAGTGTCGCATCTACACATTTGGGCCCATTAGGGGGGCTGGGGCAGGGGGCACATGTTAAAGGGGACACTAAAAGCAAAAGACCTGATTTTCTCCATAAGTTTTAATTAAATTTCTCATAGCCCCACAACCTGGGGGGATATCCAGCTGGATGAAAAACTTGTTTATTGGAGCTTAATTTTTATTCCAGGGCCACAAAACAAGAGGCCTGGGAAAGATGTTCCAAAAAATATAGGAAAACTGTTAGGGCTTTCTCCTTTCCCATTTTCAATACACTCAAATAACTGAGGTGAGCACCCCACCCCTCTAAACCACAGTGGGAATGAGGCACCTCTGCTCAAAACATAGGGGTGGGAACAGGGCTGCCTTGGGTGCATTAGAAGGATGGGGAACTTAAGGCTTTCCTCTATGCAGCAAAAACCCATCAGAGGAAAGCAAACATAGTATTATCAAATGGGGGCACTAAAGGCCCACCTTCTTTTCTTTCACCTCAGAGGGGCCCCAGGGGGGAAGGGGGCCCGTGGATAGTAATTTGATTTCCTTTTGCTTTCTTTTTCTGTTTGCCTCTTTCCCAAGTGGTTATATTGTTGGGTAGGTGTTTCGGGTGGAGATATGGAGTGGGGGGGCGGCAGGGTGTTCTTGTCAGATAGACACTTGTATTGAGAAAATATACATTGAAAAGGTCAAAGCACAAAGGACATTACCACATAAGGGCCCACAGGGCATAAGATTATGGAACTGCAAAGGGTTTCACTACCAGTTGACATTAAAACTTTCCCCTCCCTGGACTTTTCATCCCTAGGGCGATTTCCTATACAGCTTCTGGGAACCCCACAAAGGCTGAGGTAGGGCAGGGCCCCATGGGGCTGTGGGCCTTTTCCGCCCTATTTGGACCAGATACGCAAGGTTACCTGCATCCAGAAAATGATTCCAAACAATGGGGGGCCACACAAAACCTCTCTTACCCTGCCTTCCCACAGTCTGGTTTTGGGGCCAAATTTCACCTCAAACCGTTTCAGTTTTATTGTTGAATTCTACGAAGGTCAGGCCCAGGGGGGCCCTTTAAAAACTGGGGGGAAAAAAGAGTTGCTTAGAAGAGAAATGTGGGTCAAAAAAGTCCAGAAAAAGGGTCCTTCCCTGACTCTTTCCCACTTTGGCCCCCAAAAACAATCAACCCAAAGTTCCCTTTTCCAAATTAACAGGTTGGTAAAGGGGGGATTTGCAGTAGGTCTCTGAAAGCCAGGTCAGGTAAGGGAAGTTTTATGCCAAAAAAGGGCAGGGGTGTGGCAGAGGGTTTTCAAAAACCTAGGGACTTCCCCAAAGTCATCAGGGAGGAAGTGCCTCTTCTTTTCTGACCTGCATGGGGGGGTACTTAAATGTCCCCTTTTAATTCCTATCCAATATTTTTTGGATAACCTGGTGAGAAAACGGAATTTTTCCTGAGGGGAAAATTTTACGTAAAGGGGGGGGGACTACAGGAATTTTATAATTGGGGGGGGGGGGACTGTTCGTTCTCTAGTGTCTCTGGTTTATAATTGTTTTCATTGTCTGTTTTTTTTTCCTTTCTTTGGGAGCATAAGTACCTCCATGCCTTCTGCTTAATTTTCCCATTCTTTCTTCCCTCTTCATAAGAAAATTCAAGATTTTAAGTAGAAAGCAGAATATTTAATCAGGCAGGTGGGGAACAACATAATTCTTTTTTCAGTTTATTATCCTTTTTTTGTAATTTTTTTTTCTTTTTGGTTGTATTTTGTGTAAAATGGCTCATTTTAAAAATGAGGAGGTTCAGGAAGGGGTTATTAAAGATGCTTAACTTGATTGAGTGGTGAAAATACTGGTGGGCCTTTTTTCCCTGACCAAACTGGCCAATTTTTCCCTCCTGTGGGGAAGCAATTTTTTCACAGGATGGGGGGCTAAGAAAATGGGAGTGAGTTGAAGGATTAGGGGGGACTGGGGGCAAGCCCCTCTAGGGAAAGGAACCAGGAAGGAAGGCAGTGTGCCCCACATGGTTTGCCCGTGCCCAGGTTGGCTCATTGTAACACTTATTGGGAAGGGAGGGGGGACTTATTGATATGGGCTTAGGCATAAGGGTTGGGGTGGGACTAGTGTTCCTTCTATCTCTTAGCCCCCTCTAAGAACTCCTTTCACTTCTTTAGATTCAGAGGAAGAAAATTTTCTTTTTTGGAGATTGAAGAGGGGGAATGCTTATTTTCCCAGTTACTTTTTGGGTATTTGTAAAAATTTTATTTTTCCCTATTTTTTTTCATAAAAAGGATTTAAAATTCCCTAGCAAAAAGTGACAAAAGGCCAACTTTACAAACCTCCCCTCCCTTTTACTCTTGTGATTCCTTCAAAAAGTTTCACTGACAAGTACAAATTTCCGAGGGGACAAAAGGGGCATTTTCATTCCAGGGTTGTACTGATAGTAGCTGGAATCCTACTGTTTCTCTTCTTCTCATTTTTGGGCCCTCTAGGTCTTGAGGGGGAGGAAGGGGGGAGATGTGCTGGGGGTCCCACTTCAAACCTTGTTCTGGATTCTTGGCTTTCTTTCATCCTTGACCTTCCGATTCTTGAAGTTTCTAACTCTTTCATTTGTCCTATCATTCCTCTTCCCACAAGGATTGGAAGGGAGTCTGATGGGGCCAAATTGGGGTTTTAAGGAGGTTTCCAAAAGTGCTTCTTGTTAAGGCCCCCTGAGTGTTTCTTCTAGAGGCCGCCCCAGGGGAGCTGGGTTAAGGCAGTAAATAATGCCCCGGGCTTTAGGTTTTCCCAAATTCCTTGCTTTTTAATATCCACGTCAGCCCTACCACTTATCAGTTTTTTACCATTTCTAGGGGAGTTCCCACATTATAATTAGAAGCAAAAGAGTTCGGTGGCTTATAAAAAAACTCAAATTTCAAGAAAAGCATCAAATGGCATAGAACTAAAGGCCATTGGGATAAAGGGGAGGAATTCCCTTCATTGTGGGGCTAAACCAAGATTCTGAAGTGAGATAGGGAAGGCTGAAAAGTTAAAAGCTTCACCCCGGGTCAAAGGCTTGGTTACCCCAAAACCAGGACCTTGGAGGGATTTTGAATGGAAGTTGGGGAATTGCTTGTGGTCTCAAGAAATACTTGGGACCTTCTGGGTGCCTGCTAAAAGTAGGTTGGCTGTTGGGATTTAATGTTAGGACCTCAGTGACAATAAATAAAATGTAAAAGGGTTAAATAAGAGGGTAAAGGTTAGGCCAGATTAAAGAGGAAAAAAAAGCTCAGAGGTTATCAGGGAAAAATAAAGATTTTAATAAAAAAAAAAAAAAAGGAGGAGGGAGGAGGAGGAAGATTGGGATTGCATAAGGACTCAAAGTGAATGAGGGGGGAGTGGCTCTGTTAGGGGAGGGAAAAAGTAAAAAGGGAGTTAAAGAACAGAGATTGGGGGCAAGGGGACCACCGAAAAGTGGCAAAAGCAGGGGACACCCACAGGATTTCTCTCCCCCTGTTCCCTCAAACCCTTGGGGTTTAACTCTGATTCTTGAGCCTTTGCCCTTTTCTTTTCTTCCCATCCTCAATTCCCAAGCCCCCCTCCCAAAGGGCTGGCCAATTTTCAACCATAGCTGTTGGAGGGGGTGAGGGGGTTGGGTTGTGGGGTGGGGGGGACCGCGTTTCAAGACTGTGGGGCTTTCACTGTTCCAGGTGGATTGATAGAGCTGTCCTCTTTCTTGTTTTTGCTTGTGGGCCCCTGGAGGGAAGGCCTGAAAAGAAAGCAGGGGGGGTTGGTCCATTTTATAATTATCTAGGTAGGGGGGACCAAGGTTCACTTGGCAACAAATTGTTCTTACCTTTTCATGGACCTTCCTGCCCAGGATTTGGTTAGGTAAAGTTAAAACAAGTGAAATGGTAAAAAAAACCTATGAGGCCTCATTATTGTTTATGGACTAAAAAATATGGTGTGTAGGCTCCTTAGTTGTTAAATATGTATAAGGGCCCTTTTATACTTAAAAGGAATTATGGCCTTATAGGGGGGAATTTCATTGATATCTTGTCTCTTTTCCCATCTCCAGTCGGCCGTAGCTAGAGGGAGCTGCCCCACCATGTAAAATATTCCAACATCTTCTCCATTAACCTTTTTCCCTTCTTTCATGGCCATGCTTTGGCCACAAAGGAAAAACCTCAAGGAAAAAAACCTGGACTTGTTTGAACTGTTTTTCTAGCTTAAGGGGTGGGGAAACAACGGAAAGAGTGGGGACACCCCAAAACCCCATGGTGAGGCTTGTAACCCCCAAGGATGAGGAAAACTTTGGGGTGGCCCTTTCCAGGGTAGGGTTCTTCTTTCTAATTCTTCCCCAAAAGCCATTAATGGTGGGCCGCTACCCAAAACCTTGGGCAATTTCCTCCTAATCTGGCCTCCACCTTCCCTGGCGTCCTGGAGCCATTTCTCAAGGTTCACATCTTTAAAGAAGCAACATTCCATTATTCATTCCAGTTTTTGCCTTCTCCCCTGGATTCCCAAATTCTTATCCCCAGCTAAAAAAACTGTCCATAACATCCTCACAACCTGTAATAACATGGCTTAATAACACAAATAGGCCCTGATCTCACCTTCCACAGCCTTTCCCCATCCTCACTTATCACCCAATGCCATTCCTTTCCCTCCATCTGTTAAGGGCCAAAAAATTTTTGGGTGTCATTCCTGCTCAAACTCCTCCTTATCTTACATTACCCCACCATCCAGTTTGTTCTGGAAAGGACATAGTTAGTTGTTATCCTTAGAAAAATATAATCACCAGTTTTCTTGGCCATTTTTTTCTCCTTCCTTCCTCCCAGGTCTGTTTTTTCATTTCAAACAAAATAGTAAAAACTTTTGTGTTTCAAAAAGGATTTCCCATTAAAAAAGGTGAAAAATGGGAACATAAGACCAAACCCAGAATGGGAGGGAAAAATATTTAGGTTTCCATATCTGTATGGGACTTTGTATTCTAATATATTACAAAAGATTCTCTTGGCATAAACTCAAAAATAATTAAAAAAGGGGACAAATCATAAACCAATTTGTAAAAATCTGGAGCAAAGGGATTAGGGGAATATTTTTCTCAAGGAAGATTAAATTTTTTTACAAAAAACAAACATAATGGTCATTAAAAGCATATGGAAAGATTTTACTTAATAATCTGTAGTTATTTGGGAAATGAAAAAATTAAAAACACAATGAAATACCAAATTTCCAATATTCAGCCACTGGGAGTGAGGTTAAAATAAAAAAAAGATAGGGGACAATTAAACAGTATTGGCCAAGGTATTGTGGAGAGAGAAAAAACTGGGGGCCTCTCATTTACTTTTTGCTGTGGGATTGTTAAAAATGGGGATGGGTCAAGGCAACTTTGGAAAAATACAGTTTGGTAGGTTGCCTTTAAAATAAACATTTAAACATGGGAGTAAACCTCATGAACTGAAGCAATTCTCAACTCTAGGTATTGCTTAACAGGAGATAACTTGGTGAATAAATTAATTCCATTGCAAAAAAACTTTGTTATATTGTATTGGTCCACAAAGGCCAAACAATTATGCATAAAAGTATAAAGTGGAAATCAAACCCCAAAATGTTCATTCCAATCTGATGCAATAAATAAAATTTTGTATGGCCTATCTATACTTTGGAATTTGTTATTTCAGCCATTAAAGAAAGTATGAGGTATTGCATAAATATGCTAAAAGGGCATGGTATTAAAAAACCTTGTTGATTAAATACATTATTGGCTAGTGGAATGGAAATTCCCCACAGGGATGCACAAGGACCCCACAAGATTTATATGGTTTTTTTCCATTTACATGAAATATCTATAAAAACCAGGGCCAAACTCAGGGAAATATGAAGGAAGGTTTAGTGGTTTCTTGGGCACTAGGGTTGGGAGGATGGGGTGAATGAGGAAAATTGGGAACTAAATATAACTTTTTTTTTTTAAATTATTTATTTTTTATTGGATTTTTTACAGGAGTGGATGGGGAGAGGGATAGAGGGAGTTAGAAAAAAACAACATTCGGAATGAGACGAGAAAATTATCGGTTCCAGCTTGCCGTCCTGCACATTCCCCTTACTTTTGGGGGATTGTTGCCCGCAACCATGGGAACCAATTTGCCCCTTGGGGACCGGATCGAAAAAAACTCCCGGTGGGATCCCTTGAGTCCGGCAGGGGGCCGACTTCTCTTTTTCCACTGAGCCAAAACCAGTTAGGGGGGCCTTTTAAATATTTTTTAAATGTACCACTATGAAAATCCATTTTTAGCCAACCCCAACCAAAATCTTGTGATTTTCTAGGATAATTCACTTAAGATGGGAACACTTATATAAAGGAAAAATCAGTATTAAAGAAAAAAAAAAAACCTTTAGGGAATTTATACTTTCGATAGGGTTAGTGATTCTGAAAGGTTAAAAAAATCACGGGTTGTGTTAAAAAAATATTTGACAATTTTATTTAAAATATTTAACAGAATAAAAAGGATGTTAGGAAAAGGGCCACTTCCAAATATACAGATTTCTATAGTTCCAAAATTCTTTGGGTTTTTCATTATTTACTTTTCTTTAAATTTGATTTTGTTTTTTCCTTAAAGGATGTTTGCTTTTTTCAGGTTGGTGCCTTTTAAATAAGTGACCCTGATCTAAAAAATAAATTTCAGTTTATACCCTTAATGTATGTAAGATGTTTCAAATTGAAAAGAATATTATTTTATTTACCAAAAGGGTGCACAATAGTTTGAAGGGAGGGTGGTAAAGGGGGGGGGGGTGCACCCCCCAATTATGCTTCTTATTCCAGGGTAGTGGGGGGCAATTTAAAAGGAATAGTAGTGCTGGGGGGGACCTGATTAAAAATTCTATTAACATCAGTAGCATCATTACATACAACAGGGCCAACCTTCTTTTTTTTATAACCTTTACTATTATTGCGCCTCTTTACTTATGAGTTGGGGCGGTTTATATAGCCCTGAGGGGCTGGGGCCATTCTGTTATGTAGTTTTACTCTTTACAAGGGCTGGAGGGGAATTGGGCAATGAGTAAGTGGTGGGAACTTGGAACTCCAGGGGTTGGCTGGGTGGCTGGGAGACACCGCTAATTTTTTTTTTTTTTTAGGGGCAGGGGGACAACTTTTTTCCAGGGGGAAGGGGACAGGGGGGTCTAAGGCAAGGGGTGGGCATGAAAGAGGGGGCTGGGACGCTCAAAAGTGAAATTCACTCTGGGCCCCTTTTTTTCCCACCAATTTCCCCCCTTTCTTCCCCTAATTTTTCACACTTTGCACTATATTTTCCCCCCCCTCTCAATTTCCCCATTTAACTTTACAGTAAAAAGCTGCTTTTTGGTCCTGATGAAAAAAGGTTCGGGGCGGGAAAAAACTATTGGTAAAAAGGAGGCTTTAAAGGGGGGATTGCTTTATGTTTTGGAGGCTGGGACGGGGAAAGGGAAACAGCTGGGAGGAAGCTTCCAGACAAGGAAAAAACGTTGATTGGGCACTTTCCCCCTTGGCGTTGAGGGGCCTGAAACTTAATTTTAGGGGAAAGGGTTAGTTCCCTTTCCCCTTTCCCATCCTCCAGGTAGACTTGTCCGCCCAAGGGAGTATACCCCCTCCCTTCTTGGGTTCACCAAGCTTGTTCTCGCCGCCACAAATTCGGGTACCCAATTTCTGCACCAAATAAAACCTGATTTTTGACTTTTTTTTTCATCAAATACATGCCTTATCCCCCTCCCTCACAAAGGGGAACATTACTCCCCAGGGCTTCTCCCTTATAAAGGGCTTTTTTTGGTTTTAAACCTCTCCTTTGGGGGAATATTCAAGACCAAATGCATTGACTTCCCAAAACTATTCTACTGGCCGCTTATTACTTTGTGGTTAAGATGGACCACACGGGGGTGTTCACGGGGTTTCTGTAAGCTGGCTGGGTCCCAATAGCCTCAAGGGCAAAAAACCATCCGCTTTTGGGCTAGGGTCCTCCTCATTTCTCAAATAAAAATGTCTGGGGATAAGCCTTTCCACATTTTTCTCAGGTCCACTTGGGGGGGCCATTGTTCCTGGCAAGCAGTTCTGTGTACAAACTGTTGTCCAGGGATGACTGATAACATTTGGGGAAAATGGAGGAAAACAAACGGTGGGAAAAAAATAGTGGAAAAAATAGAGGCCATTTTCCCTTCCTTTTGCACTTAGAATTTCTCAAAAAGGGAACTTTGGTGGCTGTCATTTAACCATTTATTTTCTCCTTTTTCTTTCTTCCCAGGGACCCACTAGCCCTGCTCCTGACCCATGCAAGCAGGAGTAAGGAGCCTTCAAACTCCCCCTGCTCTTTAATACACAATAAAATAAAATTGTCTGTAGGCCAAACCAAAAAGGGGGGGATGTTTTAAAAAAAGAAAAATAACACACAGATTAAAAAAAAACGTAGTAACATTACCTATCCACCTTTTATTTATTGGGTACTTCCTATTGGTCCCCCCAAACTAATTAGGGGTTAAAAATTTTCTATTTGAGTTTAGGGTATTGGGGGAAGGCTGCCTGTTTCAGTTTACAAATTAAATTAACATTTCTTGGCTCTAGCCGGAGTGGCTTCAGGGATTTGGGTTGGGAGAAGCGGGCCATTTGTCCTTTTGGCAACACCAAAAAAGGTAGTTGGTTATTTGATTTTCCCCCATGGGGTTTTTGCACAGCGTGGGAGGGGGCCAACTGGATCAATTGGTTGTCCCTCTCTCACATTTATGGATTTTTCTCTCCTCTATCTTTTAAAATTAATTAAACATAATTCCTTGGGTTGGAGGATTAAAAAAAAAAAAAAAAAAAACTTTTTCTAGTTGATTCTAGTAGTTTATTTGAAGGTGAGGGGACATTCCATTTTACAATGCAAACAGTGAAATAATAACATTCAGTTCTGCTTCTTTAAGGATTTTTTCATTATTCTAAAGGGGCTGGGGGTGGGGGAACGAAGCGAAATCTGTAAAAAAATAACTATAGGGAGGGGGGCATTATTCATAGGTTTTGAAAGGGGGGGAGGCCACTCAAGGGCAGAAGGGAAGTTTAAACCTTGTTTGATGGGGGGGGTTTCAGCAGAGGAGATTCGGGGGAACAAATTGTACTTCGGGGTTCCAATCTGCCTTGCTCTTAGTTAAAGTGTTTTCCTTGATAATGTTCAACCCATTTTTAAGTCATTATTTAAAATCTTGTGGGGGGAGGGGAAAAAAATGGGAGAAGATTAGTGTTTGGGGGACTTTAAGAAAAAAAAGACCATTTCCTTATTCACATTCCTAATTTATGTCTCCTATCCAAAAGTCAACTACAGGTTGGGGAAATTGGGGGAAAAAACACTTTTAAATCTAACAATGTATAATAACAAACTTAGGGGGGGTGGGGGGACTAGGGGGTGGAACCCTTAGCCTATTTAAGGCCCAATATAGGGTGTGTGGTGGTTTGTAAAAAACCCCCAAAATTAAAATCAGGAGGGGGTGGGTTAGGCAAACTATAAATAAGGGGGGAAGGGAAAAACTTCTGCTGGAAAGGGCCCATTTCCTTGGGAGATAGTAAAAGGGCCTGCTTAGTTTTGTGCTATACTTTCTTATTCCAGCATTGAAGTCTTAACTGTTTTATCGTCCCAACCAATTGAAGAGACGCTCCATGTAGGAAAGGAAATCTTTGGGGTTTCTATTTGGTTCTCACTGGCTTTTTAGGGATTTTAGTGTTTGGGGGGAATTGGTGTTTTTAGGCCACATAGTAGGGGAAC